>SJXQ01001773.1:0-105872 GCA_006408695.1 Aepyceros melampus | reverse complement strand
GAAGGGCTGGTAACTTGTTGTGCGGAGCGAGCGGCGGCGGCACCATCCAGGCGGGCACCATGGGCACGTCCGCGCGCTGGGCGCTCTGGCTGCTGCTCGCGCTGTGCTGGGCGCCCCGGGAGAGCGGCGCCACCGGAGCAGGTGAGTGAGGACGCGCCCCTCAGCGGGCTGCCGGGACCCAGCCGGGGCGCCAGGGGGCCCCAAGGCGCGGGTCTCCTTTTGCCCACCTCCCCCCACCCCTCCTAGGAGGCGCCTCTCCGCTCTTGTCGCCTTCTCTCTCTCCCTCCCCACCCTGGTGGCGCCTCTGAGCTGTCAGCACCGCGGCTCTTTGGTGCCGGGCTGGTCGGCGTGGGGGGTGGGGGGTGGCGGACAGTGGGGTTTGGGGTGTCCTAACGCCTTTCCCGAACTAGTCTTCATTCCCTTCCGCTCCTTCTGCTCAAGCCTCTGCTCTGTCTCGTTTTTCACTCCGCTGGGCCGGGGATGGGTGATGTGGGCTTCTAAGCCATTGAACAATGGTTGTATCTCCTCTACCAGGCGGAGTGTTAGGAAGGAGGCAGAGGGCCGGGTGGGCCGAGACGTGCGCTGCAGCCCCGGGCACGCTCCTCCGACTTCCAAGGAGGTTGGGAGTGGGCGGCGGATGAGGGAGGGCGCCTCTGGGGACGCGGGGCGCCGGGTGCCGACCCGCGCTGGAGTCCCCAGCGGCGCTGAGGGGGCGTACGTTCGGTGGCTGCGGCCGAGAGTCTCCGGCGAGCGGCGAGAAGTGCACAGCTTGCGCACCCGGACTGCGACTCCCCGGGCACCGGGCCGCCTCTGGAGTGAGGGTTAGAGGACGAGTGAGGCTTGAAATAGGACTCCCCTCTAGATGTTTCTCCCTTCTTCCCCTTTCCACTCTTCGGGCCGCGATCGTAAACCTCGCGGGTCTCCAGGAGAGCTGAACGGGGGAGGGGAGTGGAACGGAGACTTAATCAGGTTAGTTTGCTGAGCCTCATTCCCGGTGAGATTTCCTCGAGAGGAATCGAGTCCTAATCTGGCGACTGTAATTAGTCCTCATTCTAAACAATAGATCAGAGGGAGTAGCGCGGGAGCTGGGAGAGCTGGCGTGCGACTGTGGTTTGCAGGGGGTGGGGGTACTGCTGTCGGGTCCACCTCACTGGGCCTGGAGCCCTGTCCTCAACCACGCTCCCACTTGGGGCCGGGCAACTTTCCCAGGCAGGCGGCAGCAAGCCCTTCTCAGAGGATTCGGTGAAAATCCTGGCGGGTCCCCGAAGCGTCCTCGACCTGACACCAAGGGGCTGGCTCGCCAACTCTGGGGAGTTGGGACGGAAAGCGGCCCGCGCCCTAAGTGCCCACTCCATAGTCCCTAGCTCCTGTCGCCCGGTGGCTTGGGAGGCCTGCCAGCCTGCAGTCACGAGTCTCCTAAAGTGAGAGTGAACTTTAAAGAGTGTGGTCAAGCAGCCCCTCAAGCAGTACTTGGGGCGGGGGTTGGACAGAGGCGGGAGGCTGAGTCTCCAAATGCCCCCCTGCCCTTAGGTTCTGACTGTCCCGAGCGTGAGAAGCTGGGACGGGCTTTTCTGCACTCTGCGATTGGCTGGCAGCCCGATCACGTTTAGATTGGTCACGTGACTCCACGGACTGGTAATTTAGCAGCTTGAGAAATGTTATCTTTAAGGGAACGTGAAAAATGGACAGGCTTCAATGGACTGCCCTCTCAAACTCTTTCCCTTGCCTGGACTCCTTGAAAAAGGTGGTGTGTAGTGAAGATGGCCTCTGATGTGTAACCCGACAGAGCTTGGAAAAGCCCTGCTTATGAAAGTTTTCAGACTCTGACATTAATCATTAATGGATGAGCAATACTTACTAAACGATTTCTCAGAGTAGTGCCATGACTTGCATTACACCTTTCATATCATTTCAAAAGATTAAGACATACCAGAATCTACTGATGGTGCTCCAGGAAGGTGGGAGAGATGATTCATTTTTGCTGTAGGTTCTGTTCATATTCTTTTAAGATATAATAACTTTTCGTTGGAGTTTAACTTTATCTGAAAGAATGCTAGGAATTCACCTAAATTGTCAAAGTAAGTTGAACCATATATTCACCTTGTATCAGGTAGGTGAGCATCCCTTTTGCTCCTCTAGGTCACATGTGAAATACATGACAGGCCACGAACAGTGGAGCATAGAAGCCCATGCAAAACTTGAATTCTTCAAAGGAAAGGAGACACATCTTTTCTGAACTGGAAATAAATTTGAAATAAATTTGGGGTTGGCTGAGGTAGATATTGACCTGAACTAACCCAGATTGGCTCCTGTCTGAAGTTCAAAGCCCCAAGGCATATGGGCTGTCTTTTTGACCCTGGTCTTCTACAATCTGCCCCAAACATACTCATGATGCTGGTTTAAAATACTCTAGGACAGAGGAGGCGTGCTCAAAGACTTTGGCAAAAAAAAACTTAAGTTAGGCTAAATAATGGAATATACCTGATATGGGGAAAAAACCAACCAACCAACCAACCAACCAACCCTGGGAGCTGTAGGACATTTTCCTCCAGCTTAGATAATCAAGATTAAGGCCTGGAGTACCATGTATTCATTAAGGCCAGAGCCTAGAAGAACCAAGGTTTTGTGAGAGCTGTTCAGATATGGCTAGCTGCCAACTAAAGAGTAGACAGAAATTCTATTGTGGGGAGTGGGTTGGTGAAATTGGTAGTGCCTGAAGGGATAGGAGAACAGAGACCTGGGGAAAAATAAATCTGACTTACCCAGATACACCAAGAGAAGATGTGACAATGACCACAGTCCTCAGCTAGATTAGAGTAAGCATGTGAGCAGGGACTCTTTGAAGGAGTGTTACCAGTCAAGCTTTCTTTGGCAGTGACAGCCACCAGCGGTCTGGAGCAGCATTGTCTCCCAAATCGTCCCACTGCCCACTTCATGTGACATCTAGCTATGTACCTGCCTACCTGCCCTGAGTTATTTTGATTCTTTGCTCAAACTGTTTGAGTCCCTAGGTTCCTAAAACATGTATATAGAAGGCCAAGTTCAGTACAGGTGCCAAATATCAGGACATCAGTATAACCATACTGCATATTTTAATTATAGCCACCTACATGCTCAAAAGAAGTGCTTCTGCCTTTTTAAAAATCAGATAACCATAAACTCCATTTCACTTGAGTAATTTTGTTACAATTCTAGAAGAGGTGAAAAATAGTCACAAGCCTCTTCTGTTCCAGGAGGAGTGTCAAACTGATCAAGAGCAAGAACTCTTAGAGCAGAACACGGCCATAAGATTAAGGGAACACATAGCCCTCCAGCTGTATGGCTTGAGGTTTTGATCTTGACACCAGAAGACGTGGAGCACAGCCTAGAAATAATGGAGATTAACTATTTAGATCATTTTCTCGTGCTTACAGAATGTGAATAAAGTTGTCCCTCTCAGTAGAGGGAATAATGATCAAATTTAGGCAGTCACCTGTAAAATTTCAAGTCATAATTAAATTTACTTTGGATACTGACCTTTCTTTGGAAAACCACCTTCACATACTAGTCTGTGCAAATTAAATCCCTTAAAGGACTATGATAAGGACCATAAGCTGATGATCAAACTTCTGCCTTAGAGACATTTCTCAGCATGGGCTAATACAGCTGCTGTCCAGGTGGTTAGACTCTGAATTGCTTAGTTTGTTCCTGTCTGTGCTTAGGTCACAGCACAGAGACTGCTTTCATGACCAAGAGTCCAAGAATATGTTGGGCAGAGGTGATGGATGAGATGTACCTGATGAGCAGAAGTAGTGGTCCAGGGTAGTTGTGTGGCCCATCTAAAGAGTTGTCTGGCTAGGAAATCTGGAAATTGATAGCTTTTCATAGAACTTAAAGGCAGAGAACCCCTGGAGAGGGAAACTGCAACCCACTCCCATATTCTTGTCTGGGAAATCCCATGGACAGAAGAGCCTGGCAGGCTACAGTCCATGGGGTTGCAAAGAGTCAGACATGACTTAGTCACTAAACAAACAACAAAAGGCAGAGAATGACTTAGTTCTAGGAAAATCTGGCTTTGTAACTGAAAATTATCTGTTTCACTCTGTGCATTATTTCTGTCTCAACTGGTGTCTCTTTGCTAAGTTCTTCTGTTAGTTTGCAAAAGAAATTCTAAACATCATTAATACCATTTAACGACGGTATTGAGCCCCTGGTGGTTCAGACAGTAAAGAGTCTGCCTACAGTGCAGGACACCTGGGTTCGATCCCTGTGTCGGGAAGATCCTCTGGAGAAGGAAATGGCAACCCACTTCAGTATTTTTGCTAAGAGAAGCCCATGGGCATGGGGGGTTGCAAAGAGTTGGACACAACCAGTGACTTCACTTTCACTGATGGTATTAGATACCGTTTGACACATTATGCTGCTTAGATAGATGATATGCACTGCAAGGACTAAATGAAATGGCAGGTGATACCATAAAGTTAGCACACTTTCCTCTTCGTGTGAAGTTTCCTGAAAAAGTTTGGGCCTGTTGGCTATTTGTGGACTCTAATTAAGAAGAGAATGCTTGCTGGATGCTGTGAGAGTAAATACAGAGATGTAGCTAGAAATGGCAGACTCTTTGCTTAGAGAGCCTTTGCCCACTTTGTACTTTAAAAATGTTACCTGGGTAGGTGGAGCAGGGAAAGGGTATTCATGGCCTTGTATTTAAAGAGATAACTTTGGGGACAGAACTGTAAAACAGGACCACTGGCTGGAGTTGTTGACCTTGCCACCCTACCTTGGGTCATCTGAGTTGGCGTTACTACCTGGTTGCCTTTATATATTTCCATGTGTGACTGTGGTAGGGAGTGGGGTGGGGTATCTGGTGGGGCCTGCAATTTGCCAAGCAAGGGAGATGATAAAAACCTTGGTGATAGACATTTGGAAATTAAATACTTCATGTTATAATTCTTCCCCTAGATACCATGAGTAAATAAGGTTTGTTTTACAGACCGCCTCTCATCTTTAGTTTTCTTAAGACACCTTCCCTAGGTCTGAGTTATTAACTGATCTGTAGATTCACTAAGTAGGGTTAGATTGATGCCAGCCTTCTTTGTCCAGTTGCTCAAAACCATGTGACCTCCATTTACTGAGTGCCCACCATATGCCATAAAACACCAGACATAGGGGACACAATGACCAGGGAGCTGGGCTCCTCTTTCATTAGTCAAGTGGGAAAGTCAAACCAGGAAATCCGTGAATCCAAAGACAGCCTGGATAGAAGCTCTGGATGGGAGCAAGCAGAGCCAGTGATTAAGACTTAATCATAAAAGAGGCAGGTAACAGCTGAGAATTGCTGGAGGTCCCACACATTACGTGGGCCACAGCTTATGAAGTTTCTCAGAAACTACCAAAAACTTAGACTCTCATTCCATCCCTGCAGATGATCCTACAAAGGTGATAGGACTCCAATGACAATGTATGCCTGCCAGCATTACCAAAGAATGCTAAAATCTGTCAGAGATAAAAATCCCTGAAACTTCTAACAGTGTGCCGCTGCTAACTTTCCCTGCACGCTGTGTTGGAAGCTCTCTGCTCACGTGGAAATGAGGCTGGTGTACCTACCCTGACACATTTATTCTGCTGATGCTGCATGATAGAGTATCATGAAGATGAGGAGAAAGTATTCTAGTAGGCATAGGGAACTGTGGCCTTTGAAACCTAAGACCCTTTCAGAGTATTCTAGCTAGTAAAACAACTGCTCACACTTGGTTTCAAGCTCAGAAAACCTGGAAAGAATGCTGTGGGGGTGGGGGGAGAAGTCTGTAGTTCAGACCAGTTTCATTAGCGAACTAATAAATCAGCAGATGTGTCGAGAATACCCACTAGTGCCTAAAGAATCTTTCGATGTCAGGCACCAGGTCCCAAGATAGAAAGACACCTTGCACGCCCTGCCTTAGGGATCTCCATCTGTAGAGATGGAAACAGATAGGTGAGTACATCCCAGTATGTGAGAGCTATGTGACAGGCACAGGAGATGATGAGAAAGCAGCCAAACCACCCCCAAGTTGGTCACGAAAGGACTTGAAGATATCGTTCAAGGATGACATTTGAGCGGGGAGGTAAGCAAGACGGAAAAGCTGCGGGAAATGGATAGGGAACCAGACTCAATCGTAGAGCCATGGAGAAGCCTGCCAGTGATCCCATCCCTGGCATTCCAGGCCTTCCTTGGCTGCCTGATTCACCATTTTGATGTGAAGAGAGAGCGTGGCAGCCTGGAGGTAGAGGAACAGGAGACCAGTTTAGATTAGGTGAGAGCTTGGACACACCCAGGGCTCAATGGCAAAATACCAGGGGAGAAGAATCTGGGCTTGTTATTGAACTACTGATTTAGAGTAAGCAGTGCTTCAGTCAAAGATGAGGTGCAGGGGGAGGGGAAGATGAATTTTTAGAAGAACCTCTTCACTGCACATGCCTTCATGGTATCTAGGTAGATTTTACCTAATAACATAAAGGCTTTCAGTCAGGGATGTCATCATAATGTCTGCTGCTAGACTGACTGCTGGCACCTATGTCCACCTAGTGTTGGGCATAAGGGCTTATGGGTGGGTACTGTAGAGGGCAACACTGAAAATGAAGTGGTCAAAGTAGTCACTGGCTCGTGGGTAGAATCTTAGCCTCCTGACCTTCCCACGGTAGTTTCAAAGTGTGGTCAGGAATCAGCACCGTCAACATCCTCTGGGAACTCAACAGAAATGCAAGCTCAGGCCCCACACTAGACCTCCTAAACCAGAATCTCTGGTGTGGGGGCACCTGGTGTTTTAACAAGTACTTTGTGGTCTAGTCAAGGCTGTGGTTTTTCCAGTGGTCATGTATGGATGTGAGAGTTGGACTGTAAGAAAGCTGAGCACCGAAAAATTGATACTTTTGAACTGTGGTGTTGGAGAAGACTCTTGAGCGTCCCTTGGACTGCAAGGAGATCCAACCAGTCCATTCTGAAGGAGATCAGCCCTGGGTGTTCTTTGGAAGGAATGATGCTAAAGCTCAAACTTCAATACTTCGGCCACCTCATGCGAAGAGTTTACTCATTGGAAAAGACTCTGATGCTGGGAGGGATTGGAAGCAGGAGGAGAAGGGGATGACAGAGGATGAGATGGCTGGATGGCATCACTGACTCGATGGACATGAGTCTGAGTGAACTCCGGGAGTTGGTGATGGACAGGGAGGCCTGGCGTGCTGTGATTCATGGGGTCACAAAGAGTTGGACACGACTGAGCGACTGAACTGAACTTGCGGGCTTCTGATACCAACTTTACCTTGAGAAACACTGACTTTTCCCACCCACAAAATGAATAACTTCCCAAATGTATCAGGAGGGCCTTTGCTCACTCTAGACCAGAAATCCAAGTACTGTGGTTCTCTAGGAAAAGACCTGCAGGAGATACTGAGGCAGCATTTTTTTAAAAATCAAAATAGGGAAGGAAGCGAGGGCTCTGTCTCAACTATAAGGCTGTGTTAGGATAGGGTCAGCCTGACAAGTGATACTACCTCATTCTGGATTAATTTAAACTGACAATACTACCCAGATCACAAGTCAGCAGAATATTCTGGAAGAAAGTGGTCCCGGTCAGGTGTGCTCTTTGGTATGCGTGCTCAGTCACATGGTGTCTGGAGCCAGACTACCCAGGTTCAAATTCTAGTTCTGCCTAAGGTGATCTTGGCAAGTGCTGTCCTTCCCTTTTCCAAACAGCTTCCCTGATGTGTAAAAGGGGAATGGTAGCTTTGACAGTGTAGTATTGGAGAGCTAAATCAACTGAAAGAGTGAGGTCTTAAAGTAGTGTTTGGCTAACAGTAAAGAAAAAAAAATTAAGTTATTTATCCATGATTCTCAAGATCACCTCAATCTAAATAGGGAAACGACAATTGAACTGTAGGACTGAGTGAATCAGAAGGATTAACCTAATTATTTCACAGTGTTTTGTTGACCCCTCCTGATTCTCAGAGACTGACTTAAAGGCCAGAACACAGCTCAGACCCTCTTTCTCAGTTCCTCTTACTAACCTCTTCCCTTGGAGGAAAACTTCTGTGCTGACTTGGAAAGCTACTTGTCCTAAAACGAGTTTTAGCCTAAGAATAGAAAGATTGGCGTTCAAGTGGCAAGCGGTAGAAGTGAGCTCAACTAAAAATAAATGCCCTTGGCGGCCCCAGAAGTGCCAAAACAAATGGACTGAAGAAATCCCAGGAGATGATAACACCCATGTGCTCAGCAACGGGAGGCCTGTGAGAGATGGGAACATGTGGCCTTGCTAGTTCCAGCAGTGCGGCAGCCGCAGCCCCTCTGTACAGAGTGGAGTTCATGTCTGAGCCTGACACAGAAACATCTCTTTGTTGTGGGTGTTTCTTTTGGACCGCTCCTGCAAAGGTGCCACTCGGAGCCCTACAGAAAACTCTGGCCCATTTGGAAGGCTAGGTATTTACTGTAAGATCTATAGAGTTTTTTTTCCCAAAGCTTATGTATTGTTCTTCCATATTAACCCTTACAGGGACAATTAGACGACAACAGCAGGCTGCCTGTTAAACACATGAAAACCCCTGAGTTTCTTGGAGCCAGTGAAGTGCCAGCATATCTGGGTAACAATGTTACCTATTTAGGTAATAAGCAAGGCTTCCATTTGTCGACTCTGGTATCAATCGTGTGACAATAAGCAAGGAATCTTCAGTGTTTCTGGGCATTCAGTCATTACAAATGTAAACAGCCAAGTGGAGGACTAGGTCCAAGTGACTTCCAACCCCCTGGCCCAGAGACAGAGGTATTCATCCTAAGTATTAGAGCTGAAAGGAGACCCAGATCTAGTCTGACTGTTTGATCTCTTAAAGCTGTAGGACCCTTTCCAAATTCTTACACAAAATTTCAATGTTGAAAAGAAATACTGGTTGAAAAGAGACAGAACACCCAGATTCCCTGCTGTCATAGCCTTTCCCCTGACTTCGACTTCAACCACCTCAATGCCGTAAAAGCATTCCTGTGAACCTCATGACTTTGAGGAACCCACTAAAAATCCCATTTACTCTGACTTTTCACCTTTCTGAGCAAATAGACCCTGAAATAGAGAATGCCTAGCGCTTCTACTTATAACTTATTTTTTTGAAGCATCATTGGCTTTAGCTTAGCCTAAGCATTAAAAGGACCTTGGGTGTCAACGATTTCGAGCTCACCCTGTTCCCTTTATGAAAGTATAATACTGAACTGGAGATTTAACTGTCATGGCTGGAAATAGACTACAACGCCACAATCCTGTAATCCCCCAAAGCTTTGCAAACCAAAAGCTTCTTAACTCATTTGGTGCTTCCAGTTCTCCTGGAGCTCTGCACGGCAGCATTCCTAGGTAGGCACCACAGGTGTAAAAGAATCTTCTTGAAACCTGGACAGAAAACCCACTGTGCTGCAACCAGGTGGCTGAGCTGTCCCCCCACACTGCCCCCACCCTGCACAACACTGGGAATTACACAGAACTAGGAAGCCCTGTAGGAAAAGGCAATGGCACCCTGCTCCAGTACTCTTGCCTGGAAAATCCCATGGATGGAAGAGCCTGGTAGGCTGCAGTCCATGGGGTCGCTAAGAGTCGGACACGACTGAGCGACTTCACTTTCACTTTTCACTTTCATGCATTGGAGAAGGAAATGGCAACCCACTCCAGTGTTCTTGCCTGGAGAATCCCAGGGACGGGGGAGCCTGGTGGGAGGCTGTCTATGGGGTCGCACAGAGTCGGACGCAACTGAAGCGACTTAGCAGCAGCAGCAGCAGCAGGGAGCCCTGTGGCTCAAACAGTAAAGAATCTGCCTGCAATGCAGGATACCTGGGTTCGATCTCTGGATCGGGAAGATCTCCTGGAGAAGGAAATGGCAACCCACTCCAGGATTCTTGCCTGGAAAATCCCATGGACAGAGGAGCCTGATGGGCTCAGTCCATGGGGTCACAAAGCATTGGACACTGAGCAGCTAACACACTAACACAAACACAGGGAACCCTGTCTGCCCAGGAGCAATCTCCCAAAATAGAGTGCTTAGGAAACAAGAAACTGAGGCATGGCCATGGAGCTTAGCATCTTTCTTCTCCTCTCTTTAAAGAAAGGACCCTTTATAAAGTCAGCTAGCTTTACCCAGACCCACTCCAACCCTGCTCCTCTTTTAAACAAGCAGGGATGGCTGGTTAGTAGCATACTCCACTCCAACCCCATTATTTACCATTCTTGATGGAGAGCCGTGTGTGCTATGGTAAAACATAGCTTTATGACCGACCGTTGGGCAGAAGCTTGGGTGAAGTAGAAACATCTGAGGTTAAAAAAAAAGGTAGAAATTAAAATCCTTTTTTGTCTAAAGATATTGGAATAAACAATAAGAAAATGCCTGCGTCTATCCTAAGTCCACTCAACAGCCACTCTTGAGACAGCATTGCTGGGGTTTTAGCCCAGTATTTGTTACTGTTGATGACTTGTATGTTAGTTACATTCAGAGAGCCTCCTTAAGGTGACAGTGGACTAAACACCAGCCTTAGACTATTGTGTGCCCGTCTTTAATCTCAGAGCAGCTTGAGTGTCTATAAAATCTGTAGCTTCAAGACCATTTTTAAAGAGATCTGCCAGGTACCTAGCCCCAAAGTGGAAAACCATTATCTGTTGTCTACTTTAAAGTCCTGTCCAAGTCAGATTATATGGTTATCTTTTCCATGTTTTTTGCCTCTCATTTTGACCAAACAGCTTTTGGTAACGAAAACCTTTTGAAAAGGTATTCTAAGTGCAACCTGACTTTTCTGTTATATGTGTATATTTCTGTTCTCTGACTATAAATTGTTCTTTTTTTTTTTTTTTAACTTTTCAAATAAAGTACTCAAAGTAGATTCTTACCACTCCCACAGCCTTCAGAGGCAGTACGGATAAAGCACTATAGCCAGTGGGCCCTGGTTCAGATACCCCCCAGCGTTTGGTTCAGTCCCTGGTCGGGGAACATCCAAATGAATAAATCATAAAAAATGGTTCAGATTGTAAATTTTAAAAAACCCAAAAAACTGAGGCTGGGCAGAATTCCCTGGTGGTGCAATGGTTAGGACTTAGTGCTTTTACTGTTGGGGTCTGGATTCAGCCCTTGGTCAGGAAATTAAGATCCTGCAAGCCATGTGGTGGGGCCAAGAAATTAAAATGTTTTAAAAAGTGAAAAATGAAATATAGGTAGGAAGTGCCATTGAGTCACACCCCTTTGAATCTGGGTCCTAGCTTAACTAGACTCTTGAGGGCAGAATGATACATGTAGTTTTGAAAGGAGCACATTTAGTACCTAAGTAATCACACACCCATATGGTAAACTAGGACCAACTTTTAATCTTCCTGGGAACTAGCCACACAGCCTAGAATGCTCCCGGACAGTAGGGAGTAGCTGATAGTAGGGAGGCCAACTAGAGCATTGTGTACATAATACAAGAGTCCAAGTCTGTGCTTGTCACTATAGCATCTGTTCTCATTCCTGCATGCCACAGCTGCAGATGCTGAAAGGTGCAGGAAGGCTCAAGGCTCCCTGCTTGGAAGGCCTCCCTAAGGATTCTACATGAACTGTATGCCTCCACTGGCTGGTTTTCTGGAATAGTTGCAGTATATCAGCATTTAGCAACCAGATCTTTGCCTTTTATCTCAAAGAAATTACATCCTCCAGGAGGACAAACCTGCTAATGATAGGAAACACCTGAATGTTAGCTGCCCCACGCCTGGCAAAAAACGAAGTGCCCTACTTCCAAGTGTTCATTCTTGCCATTATGCAAATTATTTTCGTCCACTGAGCACAGGAAAACAGGCTCAGAGAAATAGAATACAGGTGTGTGGCTTCACCCTGTTTTGCTGTTCTCACATCACTAAGTTAAACATTATTTCCCTTTATTTAGGTGTGCAGAAAAGGGAACCCTCCTACACTGTTGGTGGGAATGTAAGTTGGTACAGCCACTATGGAAAACAGTATGGAGTGCCTTAAAAAATGAAAAATAGAACTACCATATGATCCTGCAATCCCACTCCTGCGCATATATATGGAGAAAGTCATAATTCAAAAAACAACATGCACCCCTGTGTTCATTGCAATGCTGTTTACAATAATAGCCAAGACATGGAAACAATCTAAATGTCCATGGACAGAGGAATGGATTAAGAAGATGTGATATGTGTATATTTGATTGGCCAAAAAGTTAATTTTAAAAACCCAAATGAACTTTTTGGCCAACCCAATACAATGGAATATTACTCAGCTATTAAAAAATGAACTAATGCCATTTGCAGCAACATGGATAGAACTTAAGATTATCAAACTAAGTGAAGTAAGTCAGAACACACATCATATGATATCACTTATATGTGGAATCTAAAAAGCTGATACAAATGAACTTGTTTACAGAATTGACTCACAGACTTTAAAAACAAACTTATGGTTGCCACAGGGGAAACGGGGGAGGGATAAATTAGGAATATGGGATTAATATGTATACACTACTATATAGAAAGTAGATAATCAACATGGACCTAATGTATAGCATAGGGGACTCTACTCAATATTCTGTAATAACCTATGTGGGAAAAGAATCTGAAGAAGAATGGATATATGTATAACTGAACCAACTTTGCTGTACACCTGAAACTAACACATTATAAATCAACTCGCATATAAAAATTAGATTTTAAAAAATGATCTCCCTTCACCTCTTAACTATATCTTCTTCATGCTTTTATCTTATCTTGGAGTCATTTTGTAAACATATCTTTTTCCAATTAGACTCAGATTCTAAGACAAGGAGCCATGTATTAACCTCACCTCTCTCCTTGCCACCTCGTCTAAATCTCCTTTACTTTGCTCATAATAGAAACATCACTGATGAGTAACAGTATAGAATGTGGGCAAGAAACACCATTAAAGGATTAGGATTTGGCTGCATGAGTATAGTGACACAAAATGACTTAAACAATTGAGAGAAATGAGTCCACAGGTGAACCCCTCCCCACTACCTGCAGTTTGTAGGCAATCTACGCTCCTTATATCTTGGTCTGGCTTCATTGACCCACGATCACTATTCCAGGCTCCATGCCTTGTTTCCAGGAACAAGAAAGGAACAAAATCGAGGAAACTGGATCCCCTGGATTCCCTGTCCTTTGAGGATATTTCCCAGAAGTTGTACATACCGTTTGTGCTTACATCCATCAGCCAGAACATCTGATGGCTATGCCTCCTGCAAGAGAGACTGGGAAACCGAGTTTCATGTAGATAGTGTGTGCTCAGCTAAGAACTCATTACTGTCAGCCACTGCCCCAAGGCCCATGCAGCTCCAGCCCCTACAGTGTTACAGCCTCTGAGGCTGCACCTGTCCCTCTGAGAGGATGCCTATCCGTGGGTTTCAGGTAACTAGCATCTCTAACTTACCATCCGGGTGTCCCAGCTTAGCTAAGTGTTCCCTCCTGCTTTTAGGAAGAAAAGCCAAATGTGAAGCCAACCAGTTCCAGTGCACAAATGGCCGGTGCATCACACTGCTGTGGAAGTGCGACGGGGATGAAGACTGCACGGATGGCAGTGACGAGAAGAACTGTGGTGAGTAAAGAGCCGCACGGTCTCACCTGTCTCCTCACTAGGACTTGGGCATTTTACTGAAAAAGGACGACATTATCTTTGCTTCTACAGATGTGTCAAGATTCTGAATCCACTCCTAAGAATTGCTTTGAACCAGAGTCCAGAGATTCTATACTTTCTGGTCTAGGAGGAATACAACTGAGTGTGTGAGGTTATTGACCTGAGAATGGAATCGTGAAGATAAAGTGGAGTTCCTTTCAAATGAAAGGACCTGGTTGATCTTAGATCAGGCAAACTTTTGCTGTAGGAAGCTAGGGAAAGGGAGGGGAGGACCAGGAATAGAGACAGAAGATTGCTTAGAAAAGACTTTTTAAAAATTCTCAAATGGTTTTGACCCCCAAAAAGCAAGCCATGGACAGTAAGAAATCCCTTGTAGCTTCAGAGATTAATTAATTCCGTCATATTTAGTCAACTTCATCTAGCATATTTAGTTGCTAAGTGTAGTCAACTAGCCTATTTAGTCAACTTCAATTTGGATTCTACAAGCCATGTTCTATGAGTCCTAGTAACTCATAAGCCAGCCCAGATCAAAGATCAGATAAGGATTCTTTTACAATTCCTTTTCTCCAGAGATGCTAGTTTTAAAGCACTAGACAGGATGGGAGACATTCTCTTCCCCAAGAAAACAGGGATATAACATTATACCGATTGAGCAGCATTTATTAAAAGATTATTGTGAGAAATGACTGCTTTTGCAATGGTGTGACCTCTCATTAAGCCAGGACAGCTGTGAACTATATGCCATGATGGCATTTAGGGACCTTGGATACAAACTGAAGTTTGCTTTATGATCCCTTTGTTCCATGTCATTAAATTGCTGAAACAAGGTTGTTCATGAATGTCGGTGATAACATTGTCTTTTACCTTTTAAAAGGCATTACGTAAAGATATCTGCTAAACAAATTAAAAATACAGAAGAAGAATAGAAGCTAAGTGTAGTTTTCATCAACTGCTATCTTGTTAGGCCCTTGCCTACTTCTTCATGCATCATTACTAAAATTCTGTAGTATAAACATTCTGGCAGGCTGTCCTGTGCTTGAGCTCTCAGAGCAGTATCATGGATGCCTGCATGCCAATATGTAAATTAGTAGCTCATTTGGAAGCAGAGTAAGTCCATTCTGCAATCTGAGGCAAGAAGCTTATCTCCAGTCTCAGGACCAAGAATAGCTCTATGTGACATGTTTACATCTTTGCATTCCAACGCCAAGATCTTAATCTACTCTACAAGATATTGAGCTCCGTGCTCTTTCTGTGTTACCTGGAGAATATAATTCTTTCACTAGTTTTCTCACTAAAGGACCTCTTGTCAACCATGCTCTTGCTGTAAGTAGTAATTCTTCTTCTATGCTAAACTATGTATTTGGCAAAACCCTTTTATGTTCTTAGAGAGTTATTATTATCTCCATGTTTGGAAGTTCTAAGTCTTACTTTACCATCTGACTACCTCAGTAGAAACTAACCTGTGTCATTGTAGGGGTCATCACTGGCTTTTCCTAAAAGAGTCTCCACGTCAATCAGTTCTAGCTACATCACAGAAGACTTGGAAGAGATAAGGAGGTAGATGTACATACAATCTAGATCACACAAAATGGGAGAAAGGAAATATATACTTGGCCATAATTTGTCTCTGCCTTCCAGGTATGAGAGTAGAGAAGGAAAGTGGGAGGTTTGTTCAGGAAGCTGTGAATGCTTATTTGGAGATGGTCTGCCATGAAAGGCTACACAATTACTTAACACTTCTAAAGCTACTTCCTGTTTTTCCTGTCCAATCTCTTGATGCTGAACTTGGTTACAACTTCAGCAGAGCTTTTTCTTTCAAGCATGTCAACTAGCATATTTAGTCAACTTCAACTTGGATTCTACAAGCCATGTTCTATGAGTCCCAGTAACTCATTCTTCTACAGGTGTTAGGCTGAACTGATAAATCAGTAACTCGAATACCCTCAGTATGGAACTAGTAGTTCTGTTTCCCCATGACACATCTAAATTTCTATCCATCTCTCAACGCCCAGTTCAAATAGCCCATCTTTACCCTCCCAGTCTGTGTTCAGAATGGAGAGAGAGAAACCCTAGCAACCTACTGACCCTATTTGTCTTTTGTTCACTTTGTAATACAACCAATCTTTTCTATCCCTGTAACATCTTATACTTTGTAAATTCATGAAGTCTCTTTATAACCATTCCCTACTCTCTCTTTCGCAAGTTCTGAAGAGTATCACAGGGTGAATTACAATAACTGAGACCCTCTGGCATCTTTCTACAGGCTCAGGAGAAGATGGGCCTTGGATATCACTTAAACCATGAACACTGGGGTTTGAGCATTTCAGTGATTTTAGAAGCAGGTGTGAATCTGAAAAGTAATATGGCCTTTGTTGTTCCTTGGCTACACAATTTTAGGATATAAATAATCCTTTTCAGATCATCATAATTGATCATCCCATTTGAGTTCTAGAAGTTGACTATAATCCTGTCTCTCCACTAACAATGCTCATTGCTCAGTTGTGTCCAACTTTGCAACTCTGTGGACTGTAGCCTGCCAAGCTCCTCTCTGTGTGGAATTTTCCAGGCAAAAATACTGAAGTGGGTTGCCATTAGCTTCTCCAGGGGATCTTCCTGACCCAGGGATTAAACCTGCGTTTCCTGTGTCTCCTGCATTGGCAGGTGGATTCTTTACCACTGCACCACCTAGGAAGTCACCCCATTAACAATATCTGAGGCCAACCCAGAGCAGCCCTCTGGTTTCATGTACTCTGAATTGAGAGTTGTACCTGGCTTAAACCCCTGACTTGAAGTGGCCTCTTTCATATTTTCAATAAATTGTTGACTTTTAGCTGATTTTCCATTCAGAATATTTGTTAAAGAATGACTTAAACTGGAAATTCAAGTAGAAAGTATAGGCACAGGGTCAAAGAAGAATATAACCTAAGAAGGATGCTCTTGGAATGCCCTATGTGGTTCCTTGTCAAGACTCATCTTACTCCCTGGGTAGGGAGTTCCTCATGGGTAGGATGACCAAGCTGCCTACACAGCTTTGCTTAGCACAGTCCTGGAATGACGTTTATCTTCTTGGTAAAAATAAGAGTACCCTCTTTCTACTGAGACTGTGTCAATTTGGACAAATTACATAGTCACCCTAATTAAGGAGAAAAGTCTGCCCTAGTAAGAATTAGTAGCAGAACTGATACCTTGTCTCAGGCTGTTTAACTCTAGTAGTCAGTTATGAGGGCTGGCAGCTTCCATAGTAAGTTCAGTGACTTTTAGCTGGTTGATGTGAGCCCACCCTTCGGTTGCTAAATACAACTTCTCTTCCACTCAGATTTGAGCTCCCTATATTTCTTATCCAATAAGAAATATTGGTTCCTCTGCCTCAATAGACCTGTAGGGGTGATGGTATTCAGTACTGGAGCTTGGCCTTCTGTCTCTATGCTAAACCCATGTGTTTTTACAGGGTGCCCCTAAAACATTAAACTGTGAGCCAGTCGTAAGATGAAATGTTTGACTGTTAAACTTATGAAGCACTTAAATGACTTGGAAGAAATGCATGAAAAGAATGAACTGATTACTCAATCTCAACGTTATAAAATGGGCAAGAAGTTCATTGGAAGGGATCCCTTGACCTCAGTGTCCCCCAAGTCTCTCAAATGATCATCTTCCTCCTCTAGGGGAAAGGGAGGGGAAAAAAGATTTTTCTAAGGTCCTGCTAGATATTGGCAGTTGACTGCTAATTGACTTAGCTTTATTTTTAGAATAGAGTATCTCAAATGCAGTTGTACCCCTAGTGGGAATGTAGGGCTCTTGGGTGAGTGACTAAAACTTTAACCCTGCAAATCCACTTCTGTAGTGAAGAAGACATGCGCTGAGTCTGACTTTGTATGCAACAATGGCCAGTGTGTTCCTAATCGATGGCAGTGTGACGGGGATCCTGACTGTGAAGATGGTTCTGATGAAAGCCCAGAACAGTGCCGTGAGTGTGACTCGCTTTGGACTTGAACTTTCCCAAGCTGTTCCATGTCTCATAGCTCTAAGTATTGTATACTCTAAAACTTGCTTAGTTTTCCTTGCCCTTCTTTAAAGTTAGGCCAGTTGACTCCAAGGTCAGTCAGATCATTATCAGTCAATCTTGAATAATATTAAAGAATGTTCTCCCTAATCGTAACAAGACTGACATTCTCTTGGGTAGCTTCACTATTGAACATTTAAGACTGAAGCCAGAAGATTTAAGAACTCCTTGACTAGGTGCATAGATTTCAAATGTTCGATGATAATGACACTGAGCAGATGGTACTCTGGTCCTGGAAGCTAAGTCAAGATGTGAGGGTCCCCTGTGCGCCAAGTATAAGCTTTTAGATGCAGAGTTTCTCATGTTATGAGAAAAAAATCTACTGCTGAAGGGATAAGGTGACTAGAAACAGGGTGATATGAGTGATTTTAAGAAACATGTAACCTAAAGTTATTTAAGTAGGGAGCTTACAGCTTGTTCTTATAAAGAGAAACTTCATAGGTATGCAAATACACATGTGTCCTTAGGCTTGACATTCAGGAGAAGGTCTGTGACATCATAGAGGAAGATGATGTGGGATAGATAAATTAGAATCATTTGCATATCCTGGTGAAGAAAGTTTTCATGTTCCTTCTAAGGCAGTAGAGGCCTGCTGAAGCACTAAAAGGGGAAGTCTAATATGAACAAAGTTTAGGTCTGGAATATAAGATTACAAAGGAAAATTAAGCGAAAAGGAAGAGACATGTGTTCATTGCAGTTCTCCAGGCAAGAAGTAAGGTGAATAATAAGAGCACTGGCCAAAGGAGGGGAGTTAGCATAGGTGAAGATGGGTTCCACAAAGATCCAGCTCCAAGTTTTAATGGGGGACAACCCTGTAAAGTCAAGAATTAGAGGGTGCCCCTACTTCACAAGATGTCAATCTGAAGGAGGCCTGTGAAGAAATTCAGGCAAAAGAAGACTTCACAAGTATTAGACCATCTGGCTTTTAATGAAGTTGGCATTCGTTGCCAATATCTGGGTGTGTCACTTGATACCCAGCAAATCCATAATAGTCAAGGAGCAGGCCAGCCAAGGAACCCAACCACGCCAAACAAACAAAAGCCAGGAGTGCACACGCTACAGAACCTTGACAGCGTAGCATGCTCAAGGCTCTCGGGTGGACTGCCAGGTAGTCTAGGCTGGCCTGGCTCCCCAGCCATGCAGCCCACAGAAGATCTGCCCAGGCTCCAGCTAGTCAGTCGAATATCAGCTGTGTGCCCGGCCACTGAGTTACAGATGTCACCACTTCCAGGCAGCACAGGAGCAGCAGCTTTGTGCTGATGAGTTTGGAGGCTCTTTTGAGACTGTATGTCATCAACAGATATGAGAACATGCCGCATAAATGAAATCAGCTGTGGCGCCCGCTCCACTCAGTGTATCCCAGTGTCCTGGCGGTGTGATGGTGAAAATGATTG
Source organism: Aepyceros melampus (assembly GCA_006408695.1). Classification (NCBI taxonomy): domain Eukaryota; kingdom Metazoa; phylum Chordata; class Mammalia; order Artiodactyla; family Bovidae; genus Aepyceros; species Aepyceros melampus. Next base: position 86,804 of record SJXQ01001773.1, on the reverse strand, counting down.
TGACAGTGGAGAAGATGAAGAAAACTGTGGTAAGAAGACCAGTGTTGAGTGGCTAACCCAAAGACCCTCTTGCTCCAAGAAGGGTGGGCGTGAAGGTGCAGTTGACTTGACTTGCTTTCTAGTGACTTCACTACCTGCTCAACTCCTTGTCTTTCCTAACTGCCCTCAAACTCAGAGAAGTGTGCATGGTAGCTGACCATTGCTTGCTTTGCTGCTTCTTCTAGGCAAATAGAAATAAGAAGGTAAGTCCTCCAAGGCACTTCCATGTCGAGATGGCTCAGTGAAGCAGCAACTGTGTGAACTCTTGTCTCAGTTAGGACAGCAGCTCGTGGGCCTTCCTCACTTGGGCTCCATCAAACGAGGAGACTAAAGCCAGCAAATACATAACCCAGGTCGAAACTAGATCTGCCTAGTGGCATAAATTACTTGAGTCTCACACAAGCATTCCTCAGCCCCCAAACTAGATTCTCTTTTAACCTTTCCAAAAGCTAAACTGAAACAGAAGGACAAATTAACGTCTTGCTGGTGATACCCAAAGAAATTTCTAACCAACCGGCAGTACCTTTGTCTCCTATCACAGTTCCTACCTGTAAAAACTAACTCTGTTTCCTAGCCTTTCATGTTTCTGCTCTTGGAAAATGTGTAATAAAATGCTCCATGTTAAAGGCAAGGCCCTGGGAAAGTCTTAGGTTGAACAGACATTGTGTTGAATGTTCTTTTGAGCGTCTACCTTTTTATAGGGCCTTTAAAACCACAGATGCCGAGCCTGACATGCGTAGGCCTCCTGAGGCAGTGAGTGTACAATGAGTTGAGGGCACTTGTGGTTGAAACACCAGTCTTGTGTGTAGAAGTCACATCCCAAGGTCATTACCATTGCACCTAGTCCAGTGAGTTTTGGCACTGAATCCTAGAACTGAGCTTTATGTACTGGTAAGCCATGGAGCTGCCAAGTGTTTCCCTCTTCAAGCTAGACTTTGCTTCCCAAGAGAGTCGTGGTCTCCACCTCAATTACCACCAAATTTTGACCTTTATTAATTTGGCAAGAATCTGAGTCAAAGTATGAACTGACTAGCTTTCATTATTAGCACACCTGGCTGCTAGATTGCAGTTCTAGCCCCAAAAGTGACTTTCTAAAACTTGAAAATATTTAAGACCTGTTACTCCTGATCCTGATTGGAAGGACCAAAAGAGAAGGAACCGTGTATGGTGGTATAATACACGGAGGCTTCTTTTTGGTGACGGTGTCACAGTGCTTGTTAGGAGTGAATGTTTGCTCACGTACCTGATGCCTGATCATCTCAGCTCAGGACGTGGCCTGCGCCTGATGAGCAGTGTAACCATTTAAAGAGAACTCATGTCTACCTTTCCCAATGAGGTATCCTGTGACAGTTTAAGTTATTAATTTCTGTCACTTTAAGATGCTTCTCATCCCAAATGAATTTCTAGTCTTCATCTATTTTCTCATTCCTTCATTTCTGTTCCTCTTCAAATGTCCTTGCCTGTTTTACATGTTAAGGCTGTTCCCGGTGTTCTGGGAAATATTGATAGAATCCAACTTTCGCTTTTAAGTTAGGTGAAAAAGCTGGGGTTCATGATCCATGACCTGCATGTTAGATCTGGGGACAAGAGGCTTGAAAGGACAAGTCCTGATGAGTTTTCAATGGGACATCTTCTCTCTCAATAGGCAACATAACGTGTAGCTCTGATGAGTTCACCTGCTCCAGTGGCCGCTGCATCTCCAGGAATTTCATGTGCAATGGCCAGGATGACTGCAGTGATGGCAGCGACGAGCTGGACTGCGCCCCACCAACCTGCGGGCCCCACGAGTTCCAGTGCAGCACCTCCTCCTGCATCCCCATCAGCTGGGTGTGCGACGATGACGCAGACTGCTCGGACCAGTCGGATGAGTCCCTGGAGCAGTGCGGCCGCCAGCCAGTGATCCACACCAGGTGCCCGGCCAGCGAGATCCAGTGTGGCTCTGGCGAGTGCATCCACAAGAAATGGCGATGCGACGGGGATCCCGACTGCAAGGACGGCAGCGATGAGGTCAACTGTCGTAAGTCACTTTCCTGTCAGTGTGGCATGCTCAGCTCTCACCAGGTATCCACCAGGCACACTTCGGCTGACTTCACCCTGTCCTATTCTCTTCCCCCTGTAGCTTCCCGAACCTGCCGACCCGACCAGTTTGAGTGTGAGGATGGCAGCTGCATTCACGGCAGCAGGCAATGTAACGGCATCCGAGACTGCGTGGACGGTTCTGATGAAGTCAACTGCAAGAACGGTAGGTGTCCCCTGGTTGTGGGTTGTTAGTCCAAGATTGCTCTGATCAGACCCACTGATGGAATCTCTCTTCCGTGTCTCGGTTTGTAGTCAATCAGTGCTTGGGTCCCGGGAAATTCAAGTGCAGAAGTGGGGAATGCATTGATATCAGTAAAGTGTGCAACCAGGAGCAGGACTGCAGGGACTGGAGTGACGAGCCCCTGAAAGAATGTCGTAAGTAAAGGGGTTGCGTGAGGACAGAGTTGGACAGGTTAAGTAGACCCAGCAGAGCTAATGCGGTTTGGAGCCTGCCTAATGCCTGGGTAAACTACTTTAATGAATTAGGTTCAGTTGCTGGGCTTAAAAGTGAAATGTTATGACTTAAAAGTGCTGACAAAGTAGATCATAGTTTCACCCCCTTAATGATAACCAATCAGCAATAGAGAACCTTGACTAAATACTGCTTAACCAACTGTTAACTTGCCAAGAGATTGGGTTTACTATTCCCCCAATACAGGCTGAGATGTATATCTGCAAGGCACATTATTAGATCTTGAAAAATCATGGGTTTGACTAGACTATCTAGACAAGTTATCAGGAATAGCCTGGATTTTAAATGTTAATAGATCAAATATCAATTTGAGTATGGAGTAACTCTACTACCTTTTTTATTTCAGATGTAAATGAGTGCTTGGTTAATAATGGCGGATGCTCCCATATCTGCAAAGACCTAGTTATAGGCTATGAATGTGACTGTGCAGCTGGGTTTGAACTCATAGATAGGAAAACCTGTGGAGGTGAGTTGAAAAGCAGAGCCTGAGAACAGGGGGTGATGGGAAAGGTCAGAAGATCTCTATAGGCATCTAGGAATAGCAAGACTAATTCTAATTTCCCTCCTAGATATTGATGAATGCCAAAATCCGGGAATCTGCAGTCAAATTTGTATCAACTTAAAAGGCGGTTACAAGTGTGAATGTAGTCGTGGCTATCAAATGGATCTTGCCACGGGCGTATGCAAGGCAGTAGGTAAATGGACTTGGACTGGTGTTGCTCTAGTGCCTTTATGAGCAAGTGCTTATGAAAGGTACAGCCAGTGACTACAACAGCCAAATGAAATATGAAAATAAAATAGTAGTTGAGAGCAATGCTAGTAAATTCACAGTGCAATTGCACATGTTAGATAGCAAATCATTGCCCCAGATGCCTGCCTTGGTCAATTCCTTTTACATATGTATCATGAATATCTGCTTATTCTCTGCTTAACTTGAGTGCAATTCAAATAAGTAACTTATTCATCAGCTGCCCTGTTTTGTTGAATGCTGTGACCCGAGGACGGCCTTCTTAAACAGTAGGAAGCGCTTGCAGGCCCGGGGCGTGGACTTCGGCAAGAGTACTCCTGAAGTGTTCAGCAGTGCCTTCACTTTTTAAGTGCTCCTCTATTGGGAGGAAGTAACTTGGAAGGATCTTGTCTTCTTTCAGCAAAACTAAATTAACCTGACTCCTGTCTTGCAGGCAAAGAGCCAAGTCTGATCTTCACCAATAGACGAGACATCAGGAAGATTGGCTTGGAGAGGAAAGAATATATCCAACTAGTTGAACAGCTGCGAAACACCGTGGCTCTCGATGCTGACATCGCTGCTCAGAAACTATTCTGGGCTGATCTAAGCCAAAAGGCCATCTTCAGGTAACTTACAGTTCCATTCCTGGTGTCTTGGTCTAAGTCATTGTCACTGGCCTTTTGAAGGTTTGGAGGAATTTCCCTCATCTCTAGTTCCAGTCTAGCGGTGAATGTCAGGAATGTTAAATCTAAGGGGCTTCCCAGGTGGCGCTAGTGGTAAAGAACTCACCTGCCAATGCAGGAGACTTGAGGTGTGAGTTCAGTCCTAAGCTGGGAAGATCCCCTGGGCATGGCAACCCACTCCAGTATTCTTGCCTGGAGAATCCCATGGACAGAGAGGAACCTGGCGGGCTACAGTCCATAGGGTCACAAAGAGTCAGACACAACTGGAGCAACTTAGCACACATACACATTAAATCTAAACACTGGTTCTTTAATTATTAAATTACTATCAGTTCCTCATTTGAAACTAACAATCACCTGCAAAATAAAAGATGGCTACAATTATAACAGGTAACATCTTAATTTCTTTGATGTTCTCTCTTTTTTTTTTCCAGTTAGTCGAGTTAGTTCATAGTTGCTACAGCTAGAATGGTAGTGGTAGCTTTTTCTTATTGGGAACTGTAGAAACTCAGATGATAGTTACTGAAGCAGATAGCTTCACTTAAGAGTATGGTGTTCTTGCAAGTAGAATGCAGACCAACAACAAGATCACCTGCAGTGTTAGTAATTTGGAATCGGTAAGCAGCATGGTTACATAATTTGAATGTTGAACCATGGGGTTACTAAGTTCATTCTGAACAAAGTAGTTGACCATTTTGTGAGCAGAAAGTCCATTCTCCAGGCTCTGATGGTGTCAAACTCTTAAATTTCTTGTGACCTATTCTGTTTCAGTGCCTCAATTGATGACAAAGTTGGTAGACATGTTAAAATGATCGACAATGTCTATAATCCTGCAGCCATTGCTGTTGATTGGGTGTACAAGACCATCTACTGGACTGACGCGGCTTCTAAGACTATTTCAGTAGCTACCCTAGACGGAACCAAGAGGAAGTTCCTGTTTAACTCTGACTTGCGAGAGCCTGCCTCCATAGCTGTGGACCCGTTGTCTGGGTTTGTATTCTGTGTTTTTCATCACATAGACTTTCAGATGCTATCTGTGTAGGTCAGGAGCTTTCCTTGTGCCTAAAATAGTACTGAAATCCCAGGATTTAACAGCTCCCTACAACAAAGAATTATCTAGTACAAGATAAAAGATGTCAGTGGTGCCATAGTTGAGCAAGCCGGAATGGACTCATCTATGTGACAGGCCCTCCCTGAGCAGATGACTGCTAGTTCACATGAATGAAACAACAATTCTGATTTGAAATACATCAAAAGCTGTATTTAACCCTTATGCCCACCCAGCTTCTGTGCATTTTTTACACTAAAGTATAGTTGATTTACGATGTGTTAATTTCTGCTTTTTAGAAAAGTGATTCAGCTATATGTGTGTGTGTGTGTGTGTGTGTGTGTGTGTGTGTGTGTGTATAGGGCTTCCCTCGTGGCTCAGATGGTAAAGAATCTGCCTGCAATGCAGGAGACCTGGGTTCAGTCCCTGGGTTGAAAAGATCTCCTAAAGAAAGTAATGGCAACCCACTCCAGTATTCTTGCCTGGAAATATATATATATATATATATATATATATATACACATACATGGAGATATATAAATATATATACACACATATTTATATATACACATTCTTTTTCATATTCTTTTTCCTTATGGTTTATCACAAGATTTTAAATATAGTTCCCTGTACTATACAGTGGGACCTTGTTGCTTATCCATTCTATATATAATAGTTTGTATCTGCTAATCCCAAACTCCCAGCCCACCCCTCCCCTCTCCCCCACATCCCTCTTGGCGACCCTAGTCTGTCTGTGAGTCTGTTTCTGCTTCATAGATAGGCTCATTTCTAAATGCAAGTGATTTAATTTTTGTCTGAACACTTCTATCAGGTTAGCTCTGAATGACCCAACCTAAGTAGTCACATGAGTTGTGAGGATTTTGGTAACCATGTTATCTCTAGGCTTTCATCTAAGTGTGCAAGTTGTCTGAAAGTCCAGTGAAAATAAATAAACCTCTCTAGAAACATCTCACTGAGGACTTCCTCCAAATTGCCCCTAAATAATATAGGAAAGCAGCTATTAGCAATTTGACCAAGGCTGTAGTAATCACAATTGACTCCCATGAAGCCTCACTAGAACACAGCCCAGTCCTGGGTGTCTGTAAAACTTACCAGATACTCCTCTTTTACTCTCTTAAAGCATTGGCCTTTCATAAAGGAAATATATAACCTGTGACTTTGGGCTGAAGTTTAATGTCAGAGTTACATAGTTTAATATAGTTAATAATGAGCTTGTTGATTCAGAGTGTTAACATTTGTTTACCCAGAACATAACTTTGACCCTTAAGTGGTACAATTTATACTCTGGAGTTTCCCATTTACAGTTTGAACATGTATGTCTCAAGCTACAACTTTATTTCTTCTAAACCACTGAAGCTGATTTCTAATTTAATTCTTCCCAGCTTTGTTTACTGGTCAGACTGGGGTGAACCAGCCAAAATTGAAAAAGCAGGAATGAATGGGTTTGACAGACGGGCGCTGGTGACAGCAGACATCCAGTGGCCTAACGGAATTACACTTGGTATGTGCTTTCTTCCTTCCTCAACCACAGTTCAACTGTCTGCAGAGTGTTACTAATCTCTATAGTAAACGCTGGACTACAGCAGACAACTCTAAGGTTCCTTCTTAAGCAGGGATTTGTGATGAGAAGAACCAAACAGTGCAAGGGGAATGGTGGACTCAACAAATCACTTGCTCCATAATTACTAGCTTTTCTACCCATCTGGGGCTAATCTGTGACATGAATTAGGTGAACTCTCATCATAAACACTCCTGACCTAGGTGCCTTACATTTCCTGAATTTCAGGGTACTTCTGGCTCCTTAAGGGGAGAACAACAAAATGCTGGCCTCTTTTAATACTTCTACAATGTCACTAATACTTGAGTCAGTTACTTTGACAATCTCAGGTACCCCTTGAGTCCCCCCCAGGTGTATGTGGGTGCAGATTCTGCATGCTGCTTCACAAGATTTGGGGGACCCTGTTAAGAACCGCTGCTAAAGGAGGAACAGTGAAGGCAGAGTGCTGGATTCCTTAGATATTTTAAATGGAAGCAGACCAGTTCTGACTTCTGACCATTCTTTTCCTACCAGACCTTATAAAGGGCCGCCTCTATTGGCTGGATTCCAAATTGCACATGTTATCCAGTGTGGACTTGAAGGCCAAGATCGCAGGATAGTCCTGAAGTCTCTGGAATTCCTAGCTCATCCCCTGGCACTCACAATATTTGAGGTAAGATGTGTGTCTCACATTCAAGCGTATACCTCTGAGTTACTGTGGCAGCTTGGAGAGAAAGAATAGGGGAAGGAGGGAAGGATGGAGGGGCATGATTGCAAAACCTAAACCTGGGCCATCACCTGAAACCTGGGCCAATTGACATACTGATTCCTCATAGTATTTTAAGAACCTGAACTTGCTTCTCTTAGAGTTTTACATCTGACGTCCCAACCCAGCCTTAAATAAATTTGATCCATTAAATTGGCAGTAAATAATCATGACCTTAGAGACTGACTCATGTTGATCCTACATGTACATACTAATTTGGGGGTTCTGTTTTAGGATCGTGTCTACTGGATAGATGGGGAAAATGAAGCAGTCTATGGTGCCAATAAATTCACTGGCTCGGAGCTGGCCACTCTAGTTAACAACCTTAATGATGCCCAGGACATCATTGTCTATCACGAACTTGTACAACCATCAGGTATCGTGGGGAAGCAGAGCCCCTCTGGCTACTTTCAGGGCAGCAGCCTGACACAGAGCCCTCGGGGTATCAGCAGCTCCCTAGCAACTCGACTTGCTCCACGATGGAAATTTCCCCCCACTGGACCCTCCCTCCAACCCTTCAGACCCGGTGCTCAGTATAGTCTGACTTACAGGTCAAAGAGCTTCAGAACTTCAGCTTTTAGCTTCCCTCCCAACTGTCAGCCTCCTGACTTTTATATCAATCCCTTCCATCCCCCTTGGCACTCATTCCTTCTTGCTACCACTATTGTGCTAAGCCTCCAAAGTAGCTTTTATGCCATCACCTTTCCCTCTTTCTCCACCATGACACCTCTCGTATGGAACTGTACAGGTGCTCAAACACATCTGGGCATGTGGTCTCCTCCTCGGAATACATGACTGGTTCTAGCCAAATGAAACCTCTAAGCCTCCCTGAAGCTGGGTTCCTCCCATCCTGTGGGGTGAGACAAAGCCAGAAGAGCATGCTTCTCTCCTTCCTCTGAGCCTTGGCTGTAAGCTTTGGACCGATAGTGAAGCTAGGTCTGCTCACTCACCTCTTTCCCCACCTCCTCCCTCCATACATCTGTGTACAGCATAACTCTTTTCCTACTTCCAAGAAGTTTTCTGGCTCTGTGTGTCCTTAGAGCATGCTGCCTGTACTCCTACTGTTTACCCTTCATGAGTATTGGCTTAACTTTAGGGGTTGACAGAGCAATCCTTAGAGACAAGGACTCGTGTCTTCAGCATCTAGAACCAAGCTTTATGTATAGCAGGCACTGGAAGACCCATTTTGAAAAGACTTTTCTTTCTGGATAGGTAAAAACTGGTGTGAAGAAGATGTGGAGAATGGAGGATGTGAATACCTCTGCCTGCCAGCCCCACAGATTAATGACCACTCTCCAAAATACACCTGTTCCTGTCCCAATGGATACAATCTAGAGGACAATGGCCGAGAGTGCCAAAGTAAGGCTTTTTTCCTTTTCAACCATAAGCAGGACCTACAACAGGCAATAGGGTAAAGCACTAGCTATAAAAACTAGCCTGGATTTTAAGAATTCTGTTTTAACTCACTCTTGGAATAAATTAGAGAATGTATCTGCTACCAACTCTACCAAGAATTCGTGTCATTCCTTGAGGACTGACTTCTAACTCACATGAGTTTATAGGTGACTATACCAATTTGTACCAATTAGTCCCATAACAGCACTGACCCAGCCAACTTGCAGATTCTTAAAGTCTTAACATTGTCCTCCAGAGAAGGTCTGAAATGAGGCTTAAAGAATACCAGGGTTCCAGGAAAACTTCTGGCCCCAGTGGGTGACATTATCTAAACTCATACTTAAATGAAACTTGCATCTTGCTCTCCTGTTCTTAGCTTTTGACTAAGTGGCAAATTAAAACTTACGTGTTGTGAATTAGGATCTCATAATGTGAGGTTTTTATTAGCATGATACTGAGTCCCTGCAGGGACAAGTTCAGTTTATGAGAAAGCAATTATAAAACAATTTGACAGTGAAACTAGTATGCCTGGTAACATGGTTTTGAGAGCATTTCTTGCAACTTCCAGGAACCTGGGACTTTGCCTAGAGAGGTCATTAAGTGTGGCTGTATATCTTTTAGAATTGTCAAATTCCCAGTGCTTACAGTTCTTCCCAAAGACATGTGTATCTGTGGTTTTGCTGAGGTTTCCCTTAGTTTTGACACATCCACCATGCATCTCGGTTCAGCAGTGGTTTGTCAATTTCCCAGTGTTCAAATAACCCACTGCATGGCTTGTCTGGACTAAAGAGCTAGCCACTCTGGAACCTTGGCATTAACCAGGTTCTTGGTTTTATAATTCAGGTACTGCAACTACTGTGAATTACAATGAGACAAAAGATACCAACACAGCAGAAATTTCTCCAACTAGTGGACTAGTTCCTGGAGGTATTGGGTTCAGTACTGCAAACGGTTAATCTCAACTAACAGCCACACTCTTTGTACCTGTCCCTTACATCATTAATGCAGCCTTTAACTCCTCACTCTGCCCCTAACTGATAACCTGTATTTAAACTCCAAAGACTTAGAACCTACAGCTCTTAGCCTGACCTGACTTAGTAAGACATCTGTGAGAGAGCTGTTTGTGAAATGGCTATTATAACATGAGACTCTCAAATACTTCTAGACCAGTTGTTCTTGGTATACAGTTGGAGTAGATACTGAGCAGCAGTGGTGGATGCAAGAGGGCATGAGGCTCTCTACCAGGTGGGTGAATTTCTAAGTCTGAATTCAGATCCTTCTAAACTGATTCCCTTTATTCCCCTGTAGGGATCAATGTGACCACAGCAGTATCGGAGGCCAGTGTCCCCCCTAAAGGGACTTCTGCTGCCTGGGCCATCCTTCCCCTCTGTAAGTACATTCCCTACACATCTGGATCCAAAGAACTTCATAGATACTGGATGGCTGTTTCTAGTCCATCTAGAGGTGCCCTTCCCGTAGCTCCATGTACTGTCACAGCACTCCGGAAGTGAATCACCCTTGCCCCCTCCCCAGGCTGGCATACTCATTTAAGAGTCCATAACCTTCTCTACAGTGGTGTCCTTAGCATGGCAACTGGCAGGCATGAATGTTCAGTTGTTATGTACAAGGTGCTCGCTGCTTTCTTCCTCAGAGTTGTTTGTCTGGCTTTATCCCCTTTCATAATAAGTCCCTTCCAGTGAAGAGCACTTTTCTGTTCCCCTTTGAAATATGTATAATGCTTCATACAGAGGAGATACATGAGTTCTTAAATGATTTGCTGAGGAGTTATAGAAGGTACATTAAAAGTAGTTAAGCTTTTTCTCAAGCCCAGGGAGAAGAACCTCTAACACTAGTCTAGGGCATGTGAAATGTAAGGCATTATGCTACAGTGGTCTCTTTATCCTAAATTATGAGATTCCAAGCTTAGTTAACTCACCAGGAGGACCATCTGAAGAACTCTCCAGAAGCTTCTGAAATCTGAACTTGATCAGCCTGGGGAGGAGCCAAGGACTCCACAACTGCCCAGACGGAGGTGTCTAGCTATGCATCAGAGGCTACAGAACAACACAACCTCTGGTCTGAACTTGTTTTAAGCTCCTACCCCATTTATATTCTAATTTCTAGTCATCCCAGCTTCCTAAAACATGAAGAGTTTATTAGTTAACAATCACGGATTCTTTAACATCCTCCTTTTTTGTATGTTTTGAGACTAGACCTTGGTTAGTCGCCTTCTAACTGTTTTTCAGTGCTCTTAGCAATGGCAGCAGTAGGTGGCTACTTGATGTGGCGGAACTGGCAACATAAGAACATGAAAAGCATGAACTTTGACAATCCTGTGTACTTGAAGACCACTGAAGAGGACCTATCAATAGACATTGGTAGACACAGTGCTTCTGTTGGACACACGTACCCAGCAGTAAGTCAGCTCTGTGTCTTTATGTACATGACCTGCAGTCAGACATTTTAGAAAGGAGACCACAATACAAGCTGTGATTGCCTGGGCTGGAAAGAGCCATTAGAACCATGGATCACCAAATATTGGGTTGGTCAAAAAGTTTGTTTGGGTTTTTCATAGTTCAGTCAGTCAGTTCAGTCGCTCAGTTGTGTCCGACTCTTTGCGACCGCTTGAATCGCAGCACGCCAGGCCTCCCTGTCCATCACCAACTCCCGGAGTTCACTCAGACTCACGTCCATTGAGTCTGTGATGCCATCCAGCCATCTCATCCTCGGTCGTCCCCTTCTCCTCCTGGCCCCAATCCCTCCCAGCATCAGAGTCTTTTCCAATGAGTCAACTCTTCGCATGAGGTGGCCAAAGTACTGGAGCTTCAGCTTTAGCATCATTCCTTCCAAAGAAATCCCACGGTTGATCTCCTTCATAAGCTATTATCAAAAAACCCAAACAAACTTTTTGGTCAAGCTGGTACTTCATCTACTCTGTGAAGATTAGACAGTCTAGCCTGTTAGAATTTAAGTCAGTTGACAACTGTCTACCCTGAACAGAATGACAAGTCAACTTAAGGGCATCATTGTACAATTTAAGATATTTTGGGTTATGGAAGCTACATGTAAATATTAGCATGAACCAAAGATCTCCTTTTTGAACTTAAAGCAGGTGCCTGTAGGGTGGATGACTTAAAGTCAGTGCATTGAGCAAGGTCCATTTAGTCAGGATGACCAAATGCTTGAAAATCACCTGTCCCACTGCATAGAGCTAGCCTTCCTTTCAACACTGGAGTCAGCCACTTGATCTTTAATTGAAACCAAAATGGATTGTTTAGCCTTCACTTCTGGAACAGTCTGGACAAAACAAGTGCAGAGCTCTGGTGAAGCAAGAGTGGTGGTCAGTTCATGCCACATGTGTGTCTTTCCACATTTTTACCTGCAATCCAAGACCATTCAGGAGAACAGGCAGAACACACTATTTTCTCTCTCTACCCAATAAATATGGTTGAATTCAAGTTAAAATGCATTAGCGATGCAACTCAGTACAGTGTGGGGTCTGGCTTCCCTTCTGGGCACCTTTGGTCTCTGAATGAACAACTCAAAAACAGGTTTGCTTTAGAAAATGAAGTTGCTACCAACCAAGGAATTACCCAACTGACTCCATGCTTTTTCTGTTCCACAGATATCAGTTGTAAGCACAGACGATGATCTAGCCTGACTTCTGAGACAAGTCACGACCTTTGAGGTCTGAACCAGTGAAACCCCCCCACTTTGGAATGGTAACCAAGCCAGCAGCTGAAGCCTCTTTCTTCCTCCCATCTGGAAGAACATCAAGATATCTTTGCGTGGATCAAGCTTGTATACTTAATCATTTTATATTACTTTTGTAAATATTCCCATCCACATTCTCCTTCAGTTTTGGACGTGGTTACCAAAAATATCTTTAACCCTTGAATCTCTAGACAGTATTGCCACCTCTGGCCAAATATGCACTTTCCCTCGAAAGCCATATTCCAGCAACGAAACTTGTGCTATAGTGTATACCACCTGTACATACATTGTATAGGCCATCTGTAAATATCCCAGAGAACAATCACTATTCTTAAGCACTTTGAAAATATTTCTATGTAAATTATTGTAAACTTTTTCAATGGTTGGGACAATGGCAATAGGATAAAACGGGTTACTAAGGTGAAATTGCCAAAAAAAAAAAAAAAATTTGTAAACTAATTTTGTACGTATGAATGAAATCTTTGACCTCAGTGGAGGTTTGCAAAGACTAAGTGTTCAAACTACTGTACATTTTTTTTTCCAAGTGCTAAAAAAAAAAATTAAACCAAGCAGCTTAACCATGGTTTGTGCCTATTCCTCTAGGATGAACTTCTATTAACAGCCTGAGTAGTATCAGGTGTTCTAACTAAATATATGAGCTCTAGATCTTGATGTTGTATAATGAAGCCTATAATATGGCTTGTTTCTCTTACAATTAAGTAAAAGAATGAGGTACCACTTAATACTTGCCTCCCCACATATTTCTTGTTTGGTAAAAGAAGCTAGTTTAGCCGGTACCTAGAACCCTTTGAGAAAATTTCCTACTCCAGTTAGTTTCCTGATCCAGTAACATATGCTAAGATTTCTATCAATTCTTTCTGTACTTGTCTCAGATTTCCATGTCCTAAAATTATGTATCATTCAAGGAAAAGTGCCTACCACTGCATGGGTAAGAACTTTCTTCTTTTACACATCTACACCATCGACCCTGAAGACAGCTAGGGAGGTGACAGCCAGTGCCATGCTTGAACAGTCTAAAGCAGTGGTTCTCAGTGGGGTTAAGTCGGCATCTGCATCATCTAGGAACTTGTGAAACACGCACATTCTTAGGCCCTACTCTGGACCTGCTCAATCAAAATCTCTGAGATCAAGGTCCAGGAATGTGTGTTTTCAGAAGCCCTTCAGGTGATTCTGATGTAAACTAATATTTGAAAACCACTATTTTAAAGTGACTTCATGGAGAATCTATAAGGTGATCTAATCTGTCAGGCTTGCTGGCATAGAATGAATTCCTTCTATGGACAATTTTCAAACGTTTAATATGAAGAGTAGAAAAGGACACTGGGTAGAAGAAAAAGTAGCAGACAGCTTGTGTAAGATTTCCATCAGATGGGCCATTTCTTTCTCTTAAACCTCAGGAAGCCAGCAAGCAAGGGAAGAAACAAAGCTTTAACCCTGGGAAGATGCTCCAAGTCCAAGGCAAGGTGACGGTCCACTGCAGAAGGAGCTGCAATCTTTGCAGATTGATCAGTGCAGTGGCCAAAGGATGAAGAGAAGATATTTTTGAATAGCTAAATGGATCAGTGGATGAGTCAGAGTCCACTTGCATATGGAATGTAAATAAGACAGTTGTCCTTTGGCTTGTGGCTTAGGTGAAGAGATCAATAATCCTAGATGAGAAGGTGCTTCTGTCATCTTGTTTAATAGATACCCTCTTGTGATTCCAGTCAAATGGATGAGAGTGACTTCTGGTGTGGACCTTTTTTGTGGGGGTGTGGAGGTCAAGCATACAGAGGAAAAGGATGAAGTTGTGAATGTAGGAGTCTCTGCCTGCCCCCTGTTGCTTCATCTGCAAATAGTCTTTACACTAAACAGGATGTGCCTGCTCCTGTGAGGTGTCTGGAGCGTCTGTTCTATAAGTAGGTGACTATTCATCCTATGTAAACTCTAAAGGCCGTTTGGTTGACTGGGACTTTGACCTTGTTCTTGTATAAAATCCATTGATAGGTTTATTCATTTAGAGCAAAACAGAATTCCTTCCTTGGAAGCTTAAAGACACCAGTGTTTCCCATTACAAGGATTGTACAATATTAGTCCACTATAAAGCCCAAAGCCATAGATTTTAAGAATAAACCCAAGTAGATCCTCCATCATCTCCTGGATTCCAGTCCCTGGTAGGACTTTCAGGTTTTAGGTCCCAATTTCCAACTTTCAAAGAGTCTATAGCATCTCATTCTTTCACCTTGCTCTCTACAGAAGTAACCAAGGACAGAAACTCTACCTTAAGAGGTGCATACTCACTTGAAGAAATGTGGTAACTAGATATTTCTATGGAAATTAGAACAGTTACATGGCTAATCAATTCAGCATGAAGTAACAGTTCATGGGAGACTAGAGCCTTGTGCATCGGGAGCCACACAAGAACTTTAAGACTCCAATGTAAAACCTATTGGCATAAGTTTGCTATGTCTCTAGAGTTTAATATGGGAAATGAGAATTAATTAAGAGGTAAAGTATGAAGCTTAGCAGACACTAAAGAAGGATGTTTGAAGTTAAATGAGCCTGTCATGCAAGTCACAGAAAGGAAGCCCTCTAGAGACTTTACCAACTGCTACGAAGACTGGTGATAAACAGATCTGTGGCTTCTGGTAAAGAAATTCAGTCAAGGTTTTGAGTCCAAATTTTTAAATGGCCTTTGCAAGCTATCTGTTTGATAAGAAATATTCCTAGTTGTTCAGTCAGCTCTTAAAACATTCTTATAGCTATTTTAAAGCCTCGGTATCATTTCCAAGCCTCTGGTGTTCTATTCTTGATGAACACAAGGCAAAAAACTGGAGACTTCAACTTTGACACTTGCCTCTGTTCCTTATATCTTTGGAAATCTGATAACCCTTCTCAAAAATGAGAAGACAGGCTTTAAATAGCAAATATATAGGGCATTGGAAGAACTGCCTCTTCAGTTAACACTTAGAAGACCTAAACTGAAGACTACCTTTTAACTATCCTCATGCCCAAGCAGAAGATTCTGAGGGGGGTATGCGCCTGTGTCATGCAGTCTAACTGGAGTAATTTCCTAGAATTCTTACCTTGGGAAGCAGTTTATTACTTTGAACCCAATAGAAGTTGGAATTATTGCTTTTAATGGTGGGAAGCTCTTAAAACACATCTACACTTTTGCCGTAACAACTTATATCCAAGAATGAAGAATTCAACCTGTTGGTCTTTATCACTCATTTGGGGCCCTCAGCTTCAATGGACCTAAATTGTGGAAGTTCTGGAAAACATAAAAGGTGATCTTCACAACAACCTGAATAGGTAAGTATTATCTCCAATTTGTAGATGTGAAAACTGAGGCGGCAAATAATGGGTGATTCCAAACCCTGTGTGCTTACTGGCACTCCTCTCAGACAAAGAGGCAGTGCTGCGTACAGGTTAAGTTGAATGTTACATCATGTGTTTGCCGAGTTTCCTTTACTAATGACCTTGGATGCTTCTGCAGTTTCTCTGACACCCATAGTAACTGGCTTCCGATATGGCAGCACAAGGAGGGTATAACACTAGCACTCATGTCAGGTTGGCACAAAATAAATGTTTGTTCAGTGCCAGGCCTACAAGATGCTAAAAGTTCCAGAATTACTTTCCTTGGCCACGGGAAGCAGAGTAGATCACTGGATTACAAGGTGAAAGACAAAGAGTCCCCAAAGGAATTTATAAACATGCAACATCATTCCTGTGTATGAAGACATTGGGGAAAACAAACTATCACACAACACATCTTAAATATTAAGGTTCTCATAAGGACATACCTGCCCAAGAAGACAGAAAGAACTGTGACTTGAGTCCATGGGTTGATGATGCAATACCTAACCCTGGGTCTTAGGTATTCTGGAATCTACCCATGAGACCTGGGCATTGCTCACATTTACACATGCACAGAGGGGAAAGAACTCTTGGAATGAAATGACTGGCTTTGACAAAACTCTTGTTTTTTAAAAATGTCACTTGACACCCAAATATGACTTAAGAGAATGTAAGGCCTCAGAAGTCCAGAGCATACAACCAGTTATCATGCTCAGGCTCTTCAGAATTCTAGAGGCACATGTTGGAACACATCCCATCCTGCTGACCTGTAGCTAAATATTTCTTTTATTAATAAACTGTACATGTAACTTAAATAAAGTTTATTTTTGAGAGAGTTGTTGTGTCATTGTTTTTTAGTCACTAAGTCATATCCAAGTCTTTGTGAACCCCTGGACTATAGCCCGCCAGGCTCCTCTGTCCATGAGATTTCCCAGGCTGGAATACTGGATTGGGTTGCTATTTCCTTCCCCAAGGGATCATCCTGGATCAGGGATGGAGCCCACGTCTCCTGCATTGGCAGGTGGATTCTTTCCCACTGAGCCACCAGGGAAGCCCAAATTGTTATGAGCCTTTCCTTTCTCTAAAGAACTTTTCCCAAAGTTTTTACCTAAACCTTTCTCCTTTCCTCAACTGAAGATGGCTCAGTCACCCCTTTCTGGGAAGCAGATCTGGATACATCAAGTTGAAAGAATAAGAGATGCCCCATTTCTGCCATTTTTAGAGGTCAATTTAGTGTCTCACCCCAGGCAGCCAATATTTCACCCTCTCAAACCCTGCCTCTCCACCTCTCATGAGAGAAATGAAAATCAAAGCCACTATTACCAAGGAATGTTGGGCCAGAGCTTCATCCCTGAGGATGACAGAGAACAGGCCCTGAAGGGAGGAAGCCCCAGGGTGACAGGACAAGGCAGGCCTTGACAAGCAAGAAAAATCATTTTGATACTTTCTGCTCATCAGCTCTGAAGAAGTCTGTATTGAAACTCATTTATGATAAGGCTAAATTTTTTGTGAGCTTTAGAGAGAGAATCCATCTGAAACTTTCCAAGCAATGGCTCCTAAATGTTTGGGTGCTAAACCTTGAAACTGCACAGGGAGTAGTGAGAAGAAAATAAGGAAATTGAGGGGAAGAGAAACTGTTAAAAAAAAAAAAAAGTCTCTAAGGGACTCCCCTGGTGCAGGCAATGCAATGCAGGAGGGTGATCTCTGGTTAGGGAACTAAGATCCCACATGCTGTAACTGAAGTGAAGTTGCGCAGTCGTGTCTGACTCTTTGTGATCCCATGGACTGTAGACTACCAGGCTCCTCTGTCCATGGAATTTTCCAGGCAAGAGTACTGGAGTGGGTTGCCATTTCCTTCTCCAGGGTATTTGCCCGACCCATGGATTGAACCCAGGTCCCATACATTGCAGGCAGACGCTTTACCATCTGAGCCACCAAGCAAGCCCCACACGCTGTGCGGTACAGCCAAAAAAAAAATTTTTTTTAAGCTCAACAGAGTCCTTAATGAACTTAAGATTCACTTAATGAATGAAGTGTTGAGTGAATATCAGCTTTGCAGTGAGAGAAATGTAAATTTGGGTGTTTCCTACTCCACTAGACTAGCTGCAGTCATCGGTAAGCTGCTTACCACCCAAACTTTTGTCCTTAACTTAAAATCCTAACCTCTACTTGCATAGAGTCTTCCTAAGGCAAAAAGACAATGTTTATAAAATGCTGTACTCAAATAACAGCTGCTATTTCCTTTCCAGTGCCAAAAAATTGTAATTTATTTCTCAAAAAAAAATCATAATTCATTTTTTTTTAAAGTAAAGTTAAAATTCTTCACTTGTGTCTGTTTGGAGATCTGATTTTGGTCTGCACTCATACTAATCCTATATGCAAGTGTTCCCTCTGAGGTCTCCCCTTGAAATTCTAGCCTTTGGAAATCTTTTTCATTCTAAGAAATCAAGATTAATGGTGCTGTACCTATGAGCTCTGCAGAAACCCTCATATGTGTGACCTTCTGCTGATTAAAGAGCCAAAATGACTAATTCAAGTTCACTGGTTATACACAGAAGTCTGTTTAACCAGTGGGAGAAGAAGATATTAAACTTTGCACCGCTCCAGAGGTGAGATTAGCTTGATCTTTGGATTTATCATGCTAAGCTAAGGTGATGGGCCGGTACTCTGAGAAATGTGGAGGAACACTAAATTGCAAGTTTGAATATTTAATTAATGCTCTAGGCTCTTATTTAGAGGAATTTCTTGCCTACTGGTTGATTGAGAGCAGAGTATGGTTTAAACCCATTGTCATTTATGTTTTCTTAAATTCACCCATTTACAAGTGAAAGTTAGGCTGAGAATAATTCTTTAAAACTAAAAGCAAATTTGCCTTTTTACCTGACCCCAAACAATGAGTATTGTGATTTCCCAAAAAGGGCTTATAGATGCTAGAGGATGATTTTAGATAATTAGATAAGAACAGACATTCCTTCACTGGCTTCAGGGGACCTACAGGACAGTTTCGGAAAGGTTCTAGAACTTTATAATTGGCATATCCTAAATTGATCATGAGAGATTGCAGCCACAAAATTAAAAGACACTTGATCCTTGGAAGAAAAGCTCTGACAAACCTAGACAGCATATAAAAAGGGAGAGCCATCACTTGACCAACAAACGTCTGTTTAGTCAAAGCTATGGTTTTTCCAGTAGTCATGTACAGATGTGAGAGCTGGGCCAGAGAGAAGGCTGAACACCAAAGAACTGATACTTTTGAACTGTGGTGCTGTAGAAGACTCTTGAGAGTTCCTTGGATACCAAGAGCAAACCAGTCATTCTTAAAGAAAATCAACCCTGAATGTTCATTAGAAGGACTGATGCTGAAGCTTCCATACTTTGGCATCTAATGTGAACATCAGACTCATTGGGAAAGACCCTAACACTCAGAAAGACTGAAGGCAAAAGGAGAAGGGGGCATCAGAGGATGAGATGGTTAGATGCCATCATCGACTCATTGGACATGAATTTGAGCAAACTCCAGGAGATAGTGAAGGACAGGGAAGCCTGGCATGCTGCAGTTCACGGGGTCGCAAAGAGTTGGACGTGACTGAGTGACTGAACAACAACAAATTGATCATCAGTTTGGGGGAATACAAGTTCTTGAACTTTTAATGAAAATAAGGAAGGATGTATGTGAACCAAATTTTTAAAAAGATACCTCTACATACACACACACACTTCATTTGTCCTTATTTCATTTATTTGTTCGATGCTGCCTATGTGCCAAGCTTTGTTCTGGATTCTGGGGAACCAGTGGAGAACAAGACAAGCAAAAGCCCCACTGTTCACGGTGCATTCTAACTGGAAGCCAGGAATAGGACAGACATTAACAAGTCAGGTAGTGATAAGAACTCCAGAGAAAAAATAGACCAGGGGATTAGAGAATGAAAGAACAAGCTATTTTAGAGACAGCAGTCAAAGAAGCCCTCCAAGAAGGTGACTTGGGCAGAGAACCTGGTGGAAACAAGGGAGTAGTCCACTGAGGACACTGCAGAAGTCCTGAGGCAGGAGCCTTCTCGTCTCATCTCTGAACAAGCAAGATGGCCATGGAGGTAGAGGTGACCAAGACAGACAGGGAAGGGAGAAGGGAACAGCAAAAGCCAAGTGATATAGGCTTCAAAGGCTGTGGCGGAGATTTGGGATTTCAAGTGATGGGACAACTTGAGAGGGTTTGGGGGTAGTAGAGGTACATCTCATTTTAAAAGGGATCATTCTAGCTGCTTTGTTGAGAATAGGCGGCAGGGAGGCAGGGGTGGAAGCAGGGAGATAAGTTAGGAGACTATGGCAGTAGACAGGCAGATGGCCATGGCTTGGGCAAGTCTGGTGGGGATGGAAGAAAACTCTAGTCCACATGCAGCTGGTCAAGACAGGGTCGGGGCGCAGGGTATGTGCACAGTCCACCTCCCTGGAGGGGAGAATGTGTTTTAACATTTGGTCCCCACATTCAGGAAATGCTCACTGGTTGCTATCTCAGCCATACTTTCTTGCCTGCTGGGTATCAGCCTGGCTGCACCCTGACTGGGCAGGGATGACAGGCATGACCACAGCATCAGTGGAAACACTCAACGAGGCTGCATGGAAGCTAAGGGGAATGCCGTGCTTCTCCTCCCTGAAAGCAAAAAGAACAGAAGATCCTGGAGCATAAATTCCAGTCTGCACAAATACACGTGATTCACCCATTCAAAGGGAGTCCTCCTATCTGCTAGGGTCCTTTTCTGTACAGAGTTCTGTGCTGGCTCTTGAGCAACTTCCTGTACAGATATGTTTTCTATAGTCACACAATTTTTCAGTGTAATGGGTCTAGATAGGATCCAGCATTTTCCATCTATCCAACCACCACGTACGTTCCCTGTTATCCATCTGGTCTCTAAAGGCATTGGATTATCGAAACTACTTCCCCCAGGAAATTTCAGGATCCTGGTATTTGTCAGTTGAGAGGGATCCCAGTGTCACTGAGTTGGATGCTTGCCTGATACAATTGGTAACAAGTCCCCATAGGGGAAAAGTGTGTGTGGGTCTCAGTCACATTGGACTCTTTGCGACCCCAGAGACTGCAGCCCTCCAGGCTCCTTTCTAACTGGGATTCTCTGGGCAAAGATAATGAAGTGGGTAGCCATTTCCTCCTCGAGGGGATCTTCCCCGCCCAGGGATTGAACCCCTGTCTCAAATGTCTTCCTATATTTACCCAGCAAGGAGAACCCATTCTTCAGACAATGTCCTACGTAAGTCACCCACAGAGTCACAGTTACTCACCTAATAAGCCTAGAAATTCAACAAGAGTTTGAGTCTTAATATTTAAAAAAAAAAAGAGGAAGAAGGATATTCTGTTTTGGAAGACAAGAGCCCCCTAAGACCCCAAATCTGAGAAAAAGTGTATATATCTATATTTTTTTAATAGTGTAAGATCTTTCCTCTTTCAGAGGAAAAGGGTTTTTCTTTTTTTGACTGAAACCTTTTTATTATGAAATGTGGTATCATGTATTTACAGACAATTTTAAAAATATTTTCATTACACAAATAAGAGGAAAAAAATATTTTTTCTTTTGAAAAAAATATGATGCTTAATAATATATTAAAATATAGCCATCTGGCTATACACTTATATAATCTGTCTTTAAAACCAAGATTACTCAAATTACAAACAATTTTAAAAATATTTTCATTATTTACACAAATAAGAGGAAAAAACATTTTTTTATTTTGAAAAACATAAGATGCTTAATAATATATTAAAATATAGCCATCTGGCTATACACTTATATAATCTGTCTTTAAAACCAAGATTACTCAAATAATCACTTTGAATTTTTCTTCCTTTTATTCTCTCTTTCAGTAATTCATGTTTCCATAGTACTTATTTTCAACCTTGTTTTCAGAATGCCTTTTACAAATCAATATATTGGGAGGAATAGCTGAAAATGAGCAAATTCCTGGGCTTAGGAAAAGATGAATACTTTTTATCTATATAGATGCACTGTACTTAAGACATGATCTTCCCAATTCTACTACTGGCTCTTGGAAAAACTCATACAACTAAACTTTTCTGCAGAAATACACTCATACTTTTTATTTTTTTCAGCATTATCTTATTGCTAATGCTTTATGACTTTCTAAAAACAAAACAGTGTTCATGTACCCAATGAGTTTAGGTGGGACAGCTACATGTATTCATTTATCCAAGAAAATATTCAGTCTACACATCACTGCTCTCTTACCAATGTGCTCAATCACTCAGTCATGTTCGACTCTTTGTGGCTTCATGGACTGGCATCTCTGTCCATAGAGTTTTTCAGGCAAGAATACTGGAGTCAGTGGCCACTTCCTACTCTAATTGGTCTTCCCAACACAGGGAATGAACCCAAGTCTCTTGCGTCTCCTGCATTGGCAGGCAGACTGTACCACTAGCACCACCTGGGAAACTCTAACTTATTAATATGACCCCATATGTGGGACATATTCTAACATTCTCCTGCTCATATCGTTTATTTGTGTGTTCATCTCCCTTTGAGCAAACTTTGCAATAAATTAATCAACTCTTAAATTGAAAAAAGATAACAGATTAGTTGCTATCTTTTAGTGGCAGCATTTTAATCCTGTTGTAGGATGGTTGCCTGTTTATTTTCCTGGATTTGCAATGGCTTCATACAGAAGAACCAATCTTCTGATACAAAGTTAAAGCAAAACCAGTCATTTGGTTGAACTGAGGGAATTGGTATCTGTAAACTCACAGCATGTAGTAGCTGCCACAATCTTGCTTCCTTCTCTGAAGCTTCCTTTTGAAGAAGAGCGGTGTTAATATTCTCCAGGAAAAAATAATTATCTTGCTCCACCAATACAACATACAAATGTGCCATTTTTACTGTTCTGAGTCAGTAACAATACCTTGAACACCTGTAAAACAGCTCACCTTCTCACACTAAGGAATGAATCAGATTTGCTGTATAGAGGTGATTATCCCTTTCTATTTTTTCCTCCACTACCATTTAAGTCTAAGGCCAGCATATATACTCCCTGTCATTTTTCTGTAGGAAATCCTCAGTGATAAGGTGACAGAGTTTGACAATCCATTTACCTCCCTGGTTACTATCACTCATTTTACTGAATGCTCTGTCTTTATTGTGGAGATATGTAGGTAATTGCCTCTTTCTTGAAGATTTTGCAAGATAATCTTGTAGATATTGAACAAAAAATTACAAATGAGACTCCTAGTTCTAACCACTTACTTTCTCAATGTAACTTCAGAATTATCCTCATAATACAACACTTTAAATTTTTTTAATATTATAGATAAATAGATGAGATCTTCTCAAAAACATGAAGAGTATACAAAAAATTTTGCATGTCTAGGTTTTTAAAACTCAAATTAATCAGTAATTTAGGAAAGAACAGAAAACGTTCACTTCATCCTTATCATCATCATTCCCTGATAAGTTTACTCATGTGTTAAAGCATGTAATATCCAAAGCTATATTAGCTTTTCTCATTGCAAAGTTCTTAGCCACAGAGATTTGGAATGTGGCAGCATTTTCAAATATATTTAAAGACATTACTTAATAATAAAGTATTTAAGACTAAAACTTAAAATATCTGTATTTCTCTACCTAGACCTTTATTACATTTTGCACATTATATGTTTATTTGCACATATAGTAACCATAACATCTATATTAGCTCATGAAATTTCAGACTCATTTACATTTTAAACACAAACCAATATTTTTGCCTGTTGTGATAAAAATAATTGAACCAACTCTACTTTGTCTAAATTAGCTGGTAATTTAGAATAATTTAGTGTTAAAGTAATCAAATCAGTTGTGTAAGAACTAAATCCCACTGTTAATGTAACTTGTAAATAAACTGAGAAAAAAATTCTCACTTGTCAAGAAAAGCTAAGTTCATAAGGTTTGTTTAGGGCATTAGAGTGCAAAAAGATTTCTTCATTATAAGAAAGAAAGAAACATATTTCTACTAAAATGATGATTTAAAATGCTTATATGATATTTGTGTTTTCTTTGATATGTGTGTTCTATGTTTTTAAATTTTAATTTCCATGAAGAGAATATCATTGCAAAATTGCAGTGAGCTCTTGTATAACTCAGTCCTCTTGAGAATTATCCATGCCCTGATAAAACTGGTCCTAGCCTCCATATTAAAACAAAACAAAACAAATGAAACACATCCAATGTGTTTCACATCCAATGTGAATTTATGAATTCACATCCAATCACCCACTCAGAACTGTTATGACAGAAACCTAAATCAAGATAATGCAATCAGATTGTCTCTGCAAATAAATTAGAATTAAAATCTTGCTATTTGATGCTGAATCTCATGAGTGAGAGATCAGAAAGTAAAAGCACCTGGTGACATTGACAAGACTAGTGACACTGAAAGGAGAGTCAAAAGTTAAGAATGAATGAAGCCAAAAACATACTGTGAGACTACTTAGAGAAAAAGAAAAACTAATCACAAATTGAGACTTGCTGATTCCTATTTCTTGGAAGTATTTGTATGCAGAAAATTATTTCCATTTTATAGATAGCAACTGTTAATTTTATGTGGTAAATAATGTGAAAAGATGTAAGTTTATTATTGCTTTATAATAATCTAACATTTTAAGTTCTATTTATGATATTCAATGTACATTTAATCACTTCTTGCTTAAATTGCTATATTTGTTGAGTTACCACTCTGTTCACTTCAGGATTTTCCTTCTTACATACCTCCTAGATTTCTACTTGATGGTGATTAAAGTCAAGGCATACTGACATGTTGCTTTGTATTGAAAATGAAGCCTGTGACACTTTCAGTCATTCCAGTTCTCTAAAGCTTTCCAATTGCTGAATTTTCATCTAAGCCAGGCGGTTAACTTTCCTTAGATATCTCTGCATTTTTCGCAGCTCAATAGCTCTTGGGTTAATGTTCAAGTTTTGAATTGTTGG
Organism: Aepyceros melampus; assembly: GCA_006408695.1. Lineage (NCBI taxonomy): Eukaryota > Metazoa > Chordata > Mammalia > Artiodactyla > Bovidae > Aepyceros > Aepyceros melampus. Next base: position 61,982 of record SJXQ01001773.1, on the reverse strand, counting down.
TCATCAGAACACTACTTTTGGTCTTGTCTCTCAAAGTCTGGCCTTTGTAAATTCAAAGCATTTTGGCTTTCAAGGCTATTGACTCTGCTACGATTTTCAAAAGGCTATTTGATACTTAGTTCTTAACAATAGCAGTCTCCTCTTGAAATCAGCACTTATAGTATGGCTGCTCCAGAATCACTGAAGTAATGGTGGTAGTGTTGTGAAGAACTAGAGGGATAGCAAGTGATTAATGTCTTAAAAAATTATCTCAAAAATATTTTTCACTGGATATGGATTGTTATAAATTTGTCCAAATTCACTATGTGAGCTATGACTCTGGGTGAGTCATAGTGAACTATGGACTCTGGGTTATGATATGCCAATGTAGATCCATCAGCTGCAAATGTGCCTCTCTGGTAGAAGATGTTGATAATGGGAGAAACTATGAAAGTGGGAGAGCTTCAGGTGAGTTCTCTGCACTATTGCATTAAATTTTGCTGTGAACCAAAAACTACTCTAAAATAAAGTCTATTAAAATTATGCTTTAATATTATCACTAAAATTAAGTACACTTATTATAAAGCTCCAGAGAAGACAATGGCAACCAACTCCAGTACTCTTGCCTGGAAAATTCCATGGGCGGATGAGCCTGGTAGGCTGCAGTCCATGAGGTCGCTAAGAGTCGGACACGACTGAGCGACTTCACTTTCACTTTTCACTTTCATGCATTGGAGAAGGAAATAGCAACCCACTCCAGTATTCTTGCCTGGAGAATCCCAGGGAAGAGGGAGCCTGGTGGGCTGCCGTCTATGGGGTCGCAAAGAGTCGGACACGACTGAAGCGACTTAGCAGCAGCAGCAGCAGCATCATAAAGCTCAGAATCTGTTTTACAGTAGCAGTTCTTTAAATATTTGCTGACAATCTAGAGGAATAAATAAATTGGTGGATAGATTCAAGAATAAAATAAGATCAGACAAAGACATGCATAAATTCAAGAAAGAAGCATTGATTTTAGTAGCAAGATAATAAAGAATAAATATTTTTCTGTAAAGAGAAATGGGGAGATCAAAAAAAAAAAAAAAAAAGAAAGTACAAGTAGGATGACTCAGACTACCAATTTCCTGGTATAAATGTTTAAGTCTACTTCCAAAAGTCAGACAATACTAGATGCTGTAAATCTATGCACATGTATTCATTTCAAATTATTTGATATCAGTACATCTAATTCCTAGGTCACATATGATAAGAGATTTTCATTTTAGTTTTAATGCAAATAAAATAGAACATTCTGTGCCCACATACACACAAAGATTAAATGGATAGAGGAAGTGCTCTCAATATTTCTTTAAACATAATTTCACTTTAAAATAACCTATTTGGAGTAAACAGTTTCCCAAGTCCCTTCCAATTTTAACAGTTCATTACTAACAATGTGAACTCTGAGTAAACAGCAGATAATTGTAAAACTGATGCAAATATTATCCCCTTGAATTTTAATTTTCTTAAATGTTTTAATTTTTGAATACATTCAGTGTTACATAATTACATACAGTATACATTCAGTATTACATAATTAAGTACTATCAGGGAATATAAAATATGTTAGAGTGATTATGGAGAGAAATAGCATTGACAATATAGATGCAACAGAGAACTAAGTTTTATATTATTGTTTCTTTTTGACACTCTTTGGTGAATGTAAAGTGTCTTCTACTATAGAAAGCACAAAAATAAATTCAAAATAGATCAAAGACTTAAAACTAAGGTCAGATACTATAAAATTCTCAGAGGAAAACAGACAGAACATTGTTGACGTAAATCACAAAAAGATCTTTTTCTATCCACCTCCCAGAGTTATCACATTAAAAACATAAATTAAAAGTGAAGACTTAATTAAACAAATCTTTTGTACAGCAAAGGTAACCATAGGCAAAATGAAAAGAAAATTTAAAGAATGGGAGAAAATATTTGCAAACAGAGTAACTGATAATGGGTTAAGCTTCAAAATGTACAAACAGCTCATGTAGCATAATTAAAACAAACAAACAAAAAACCTCAATCAAAAATATGGGCAGAAGATCTAAATAGACATTTCTTCAAAGAAGACATACAGATGGCCAAAAGCACATGGAAGGATGTTCAACATCACTAGTTATTAGAGAATGAAAATGAAAACTACATTGACCTATATCATCTTACACCAGTCAGAATGATCATCATCAAAAAGTCTACAAGTAATAAATGTTAGAGTCTATGTGGAGAAAAGGACACCCTCTTTCACTATTGATTGATATGTAAATTAGTGTAGCCACTATGGACAGCAGTATGGAGATTCTTTTAAAAAATAAAAATGCAGTTACCTTATGATCCAGCAATCCTACTCCTGGGCATATATCCAGAGGAAGCCAAAATTTAAAAAGATACATATACTCAAATATTCATTGCAGCACTATTTGCAATTGCTGGGACATGGAAGTGAGCTAAATGTCCATCAACAAAGGGATGAATAAAAAAGATGTGCTACATATACACAATAGAACATTACTCAGCCATAAAAAAAAAAATAAAATAAAATAATGCCAATTGCAGCAACATGGATGGACCTAGAGATCATCACACTGAGTGAAGGCAGACAGAGAAATATCACATAATATCACTTATATGTGGAATCTAAAAAGGGGGGATACAAGTGGACTTATCTAGAAAGCAGAAATAGAATTATAGATATAGAAGACAAATGCATAATTATTAGGAGGTAAAGGGAAAGGATAAATTTGGAGATTGGGTTAGGCATATACATAGTTTAGTTGAGTTCAGTTGCTCAGTTGTGTCAATTCTTTGTAACCCCATGGACTGCAGCATGCCAGGCCTCCCTGTCCATCACCAACTCCTGGAGTTTACCCAGACTTATGTCCATTGAGTCAGTGATGCCACTCAACCATCTCATCCTCTGTTGTCCCCTTCTCCTCCTGCCCTCAATCTTCCCTAACATCAGTGTCCTTTCAAATGAGTTAGCTCTTCGCATCAGGTGGCCAAAGTATTGGAGTTTCAGCTTCAACAAGTCCTTCCAATGAACACCAGGACTGATCTCCTTTAGGATGGACCCGTTGGATCTCCTTGCAGTCCAAGGGATTCTCAAGAGTCTTCTCCAACACCACAGTTCAAAAGCATCAATTTTTCAGTGCTCAGCTTTCTTTACAGTTCAAATCTCACATCCATACATGACTACTGAAAAAACCATAGCCTTGACTAGATGGACCTTTGTTGGCAAAGTAATGTCTCTGCTTTTTAATATGCTGTCTAGGCTGGTCATAACTTTCCTTCCAAGGAGCAAGCGTCTTTCAATTTCATGGCTGCAATCACCATCTTCAGTGATTTGGAGCCCAAAAAAATAAAGTCAGCCACTGTTTCCACTGTTTCCCCATCTATTTGTCATGAAGTGATGGGACCAGATGCCATGATCTTCGTTTTCTGAATGTTGAACTTTAAGCCAACTTTTTACTCTGCTCTTTCACTTTCGTCAATAGGCTCTTTAATTCTTCTTCACTTTCTGCCTAAAGGTGTTGTCATCTGCATATCTGAGATTATTGATATTTCTCCCAGCAATCTTGATTCCAGCTTGTGCTTCATCCAGCCCAGTGTTTCTCATGATGTACTCTGCATAGAAGTTAAATAAGCAGGGTGACAATATACAGCCTTGATACACTCCTTTTCCTATCTGAAACCAGTCTGCTGCTCCATGTCCAGTTCTTGCTGTTGCTTCCTGACCTGCATACAGATTTCTCAAGAGACAGGTCAGGTGGTCTGGTATTCCCATCCCTTAAACAATTTTTTACAGTTTATTGTGATCCACCAGTTAAAAGCTTTGGCATAGTCATTAAAGCAGAAATAGATGTTTTTCTGGAACTCTCTTGCTTTTTCAATGATCCAGTGGATGTTGGCAATTTGTTCTCTGGTTCTTCTGCCTTTTCTAAATCCATCTTGAGCATCTAGAAGTTCACGGTTCACTTGCTGAAGCCTGGCTTGCAGATTTTTTAACATTATTTCACTAGCTTGTGAGATGAGTGCAGTTGTGCAGTAGTTTGAGCTTTCTTTAGCATTGCCTTTCTTTGGGATTGGAATGAAAACTGACCTTTTCCAGTCCCATGGCCACTGCTGAGTTTTCCAGATTTGCTGGCATATTGAGTGCAGCACTTTCACAACATCATCTTTTAGGATTTGAGATAGCTCAACAAAGATTCCATCACTTCCACTAGCTTTGTTCATTGTGATGCTTCCTGAGGCCCACTTGACTTCACATTCCAGGATATCTGGCCCTAGGGGAGTGATCACACCATGGTGATCATCTGGGTCATGAAGATATTTTTTGTACAGTTCTTCTGTGTATTCTTGCCATCTCTTCTTAATATCTTCTGCTTCTATTAGATCCATACAATTTCTGTCCTTTATTGAACCCATCTTTGCACAAAATCTTCCCTTGGTATCTCTAATTTTTCTGAAGAGATCTCTAGTCTTTCCCATACTACTATATATAAAATACATACTAACAAGGACAGCATAGGTAACTCTACTCAAAACTCTGTAATGGTCTATATGGTGAAAGAATCTTAAAAAAGAATTGATATATGTATATACATAACTGAATCACTTTGCTCTACACCTGAAAATAACAAGCAAATCAATTCTACTTCAATAAAACATTAAAATATGGGAAAGAGCACAGAAGATGGTGGAAGAATAGGACGAGGAGACCACTTTCTCCCCCAGAAATTCATCAAAATAACATTTAAACGCTGAGTAGATTCCACAAAACAACTTCTCAATGCCAGCAGAGGACATCAGGCATCCAGAAAAGCAGCCTACTGTCTTTGAAAGAGGTAACTCTGTGAAGCACTCTGGGTGTCCCTCACTGTGGAGAAACTTTACATCTTTAACCTAGATGTTTTATCAATGGTGCTGTATAGAAGGAGAAGTATTGAGACTACTGTAAAAATAAGACTGAAAACCAGAAGCAAGAGGCTTAAGTCCAAACCCTGAGAAAACCAGAGAACTCCTGTCACTAATTGACAGGAACTCATCAAATGCCTCCATAACTACACTGAAACCAAGCACCACCCAAGGGCCAACAAGTTCCAGAGCAAGACATACCACGCAAATTCTCCAGCAACACAGGAACACAGCCCTGAGCTCCAATATACAGGCTTCCCAAAGTTACTCCAAACCATTGACATCTCACAATTCATTACTAGACACTTCATTGCACTCCAGAGAGAAGAAATCCAGCTCCACCCACCAGAACACCGACTAAAGATTCCCTAGCCAAGAAACCTTGACAAGCCACCTGTACAACCACACCAACAGTGAGTTTAAGTCCAAACCCTGAGAAAACCAGAGAACTCCTGTCACTAATTGACAGGAACTCATCAAATGCCTCCATAACTACACTGAAACCAAGCACCACCCAAGGGCCAACAAGTTCCAGAGCAAGACATACCACGCAAATTCTCCAGCAACACAGGAACACAGCCCTGAGCTCCAATATACAGGCTTCCCAAAGTTACTCCAAACCATTGACATCTCACAATTCATTACTAGACACTTCATTGCACTCCAGAGAGAAGAAATCCAGCTCCACCCACCAGAACACCGACTAAAGATTCCCTAGCCAAGAAACCTTGACAAGCCACCTGTACAACCACACCAACAGTGAGGAAACTCCACAATAAAGAGAAGTCCACAAACTGCCAGAATACAGAAAGGACACCCCAAACTCAGCAATATAAATGAGATGAAGAGACAGAGGAATATTCAGCAGATAGAGGAACAGGATAAATGCCCACCAAACCAAACAAAAGAGGAAGATATAAGGAATCTACCTGATAAAGAATTCCAAATAGTGATAGTGAAAATGAGCCAAAATCTTGAAATCAAAATAGAATCACAGATAAATAGCCTGGAGACAAGGATTGAGAAGATGCAAGAGAAGTTTAACAAGGACCTAGAAGAAATAAAAAAAAGAGTCAATTTATAATAAATAATGCAATAAATGAGATCAAAAACACCCTGGAGGCAACTAATAGTAGAATAATGGAAGCAGAAGATAGGATTAGTGAAGTAGAAGATAGAATGGTAGAAATAAATGAATCAGAGAGGGAAAAAAAAATTAAAAGAAATGAGGACAATCTCAGAGATCTCCAGGACAGTGTTAAACGCCCCAACATTCAAATCATAGAAGTCCCAGAAGAAGAAGACAAAAAGAAAGACCATGAGAAAATACGTCAGGAGACAATAGTTGAAAACTTCCCTAAAATGGGGAAGGAAATAATTAACCAAGTCCAAGAAACCCAAAGAGTTNACGTTTAGATCTTTAATCCATTTTGAGTTTATTTTTGTGTATGGTGTTAGAAAGTGATCTAATTTCATTCTTTTACAAGTGGTTGACCAGTTTTCCCAGCACCACTTGTTAAAGAGATTGTCTTTAATCCACTGTATGTTCTTGCCTCCTTTGTCGAAGATAAGCTGTCCATAGGTGTGGTGTTGTTGTTGTTTGCTTGTTTTTTAAGTAAAGTAAGTCTCTGAAGGGCACCCATGCATGTCACAGAATAGAAGCCAAATATTAACAAACAGCTTAGAAACAGAAAGCAAGCTCTTGGCAGACGTCAGCACCAGCACCTGTTTTCATTCAGAAAAGAGAACCAACCTTTCGCATCTGAGGACCCAGTCACCTCAGGACAGAAGGAGGCTGGGCTAGAGGCTACGTGCCGTTCTCCCGGGCTTCTCCCTCCCCTGCAGCCGGCACTGTGTTCCCAGCTCCCTGCGCACTGTCTCCATTAGGAGGCAGATAAGATTTCCAAGCGCCTAATGAATCGTGCCAACTCGCCAAACGTGGCACACGGGTTGGCATGGACTCTCTAGTTCTCTCAGAAATCAGTGACATGAAGGTGCAAAAAAAAAAAAAAAATACAAGTTAAAACCCAAAGTAACTGTTGTTTCCTTTGCCTTGGCAGGAGGGCTAAAAATGTCTTGGGAAATGAAATTTTTACACTGCGGCGAGAGAAGGGAAATCTTTGGAGAGGCCGAAGGAGGTCCTGGGCTGGGTTTGGGGAGTGAGGGATAGATCGATGAATTGCTCTGCCTTCTAGAAATAGAGGCCTCAGGAGGGGGTGGGGAAGTGCTGGAAATCAGGAAGGCAGAGAAGAAGGCGGGGCTACGGGGTGCGTGCACGGACCTATGGGGCTCCATTGCCGGACACCAGAACACCTAACAGGCAATTGGAGACAGCTGACAGTTTCTGCCCTGTGAACCCTTCAGTCTCTCCAGCCCTTCAGGAAAGTGTGTGGCACATGCTTCACACCTCTGTGAGTGACTTTTGATGAAAGTCTTGGAAAGTCAGTCTCAGATGCAGATTGATTGACAGCAGAACAGGGACCTACAGAACAATCCAGTAACTGAACTGAACTCAGTAGCTGCCAGAATAAGAAAGGAGAAGCCCCCTGGGACCCTTAGAACTCTTTAGTGAGAACCATGGACTTTCTACACAATGTGGGATGGAAGTTCAAGCCCGTATTATCTGGAGCTTAAGGGGCAGAGTCACTCCAAGTGATGCTACAAATGATACCATGTAATAGGTGGGATCTGGTGGCTTTTAGATGATGTGAGCTCAGCGTTTGCTAGTCAGTGTACAGCAACCCGTAAGGGGCTTGGAGTATTTTAAATCATGGAGTCACCTTTTCAAACTGCCAGTGTGACTGTGGCACTCCCTATCTTAGATGACCACTTGCTGTTGACAGAATGAAAGCCAGAGTCCTTCAGCTCAGGCTCGAGACCACCATGGCCTGACCTCTGCTACTCAGTTCTCTCTATCCGGTGATCCCCCAGGCTAAACTTCATGCTCCAGTAGCACTGAACTGTTTGTGACCCCTGTCTGCTCCAAAAATGGCTGCTTCCCATGCAAAGCTGAGTCTGCTCAAGCTCTTCCCTCTGCTTTGTGTGCTCTTCTCTCTCCTCACTTGGCTCTTATTCTTCTTTTAAGACTTAGTTCACACATCACCTTCTCCAGGAAACCTTTCCTGCTGCCCCAATTTGGCTCCTGTGTCTCTTATCAACCCACATATAATTCCACAAGAGCATGTACAATTCTTATGTAGAGATTATCTACTTTTATGTGTATAACTTCCTGACTGAATGAAATAAAAGCTTCTCTGATGTAAGAATTTAGTCTTGGTAATCTTTGTCCCCCTACCCTCATCCCCACCAGGGTGTATAGCATGAAGTGGGGCACTTTTTAACACGAATACCATTCATTAAACTTAATCCCACAAATGCAGGCAAGATTTTGCAAAATAGCATACCAGCCTTCAGGTGAGCGTAATCTCAAAGAAATACCCTTTAGAGGTCATTTACCTTTGCCAGCATATACACCGCACACAAATTGGAGGTCCTTTTATGAATTTAAGTTCAGGGAGCACAAGGCTGTTTTTTAGTCACCTATTTTGCTTAATAATAAATCTTACATCTTTGAGTGTAGACTGAATATTTTGAAACAGCAAAAATCATTGAGTAGGGACTTTCCTGCAGGTCCAGTGGCTAGGACTCCTCACTCTCAATGCAGGAGGCCTGGAATTGATCCCTGGTCAGGGAATCAGATCCCATATGCTACAACTAAGAGTTCACAAGCTGCAACTTTAGATTCTGCATGCCACAACAAAGATTGAAGGTCCCATGTGCCACAACCTAAGACCCAGAGCAGCCAAGTAAATAAACAAAATCATTGAGTGTTCTGCTAGGGACCACAGTAATTTGTCATGTTGGTTAAAAACATTTTGAGAACTGCCTTACCCCACCCCACCCCGGCCATCCTAGCGAGGAACTCATACAGAACATACTTCAAGCCAACAGCACCATCTTTGCAATAAACACATAACCAGCCCAGGGAATTACATCTAGGTTACTATATACTGCTGAAACTATTTAAAAAGTTATTCTGTAACTTGACAATCACAACTGTTACTTCATTTTAGCATTTAGAATTAATTTGCCAACACACAACTTAAATAGCATGTCTACAAAAAAGCTCAGTCCCACAAGCCTGCGTGTATTCTTGGGAAAGTGTTATGAAATTGGAGTTCCAATCTTAGTTTTGCCACTTACTTGCTTTACAATCCTGGTAACTTCTCTTCTAGCTCCAAGACTCCATTTCTTCATCTGTAAAATGAGTCAATGATAAAATCCGACTTAATTATCAGAGAGTTGAAAGTCAACACTCACAAACCCTGTGACTTACTAAGCACTGCTACACACACAGAGGATTCTGGGTACTCTGAAACACAGAGGATTGTAATAAGTCTTTCTTATTTATAGTTAAGTAACAAGGCAAAACTGCTCAGATGTTGCAAACAGACAATAAGCTCTCTGATTGCTAGGAGATGGAGAAATTTGGGGGGCTGCCTTGATGTGAAAAAGGAGGAATTGTTTTTGTGTCCATTAGAGCAGGGCCAACTATCCACTCTCTGGAACACGGACAGTGCCTCCTGTCAGATTAGTGGCGGCGTTAGTTTAGAAATAAAGTGCACAATAAATGTAATATGTTTGAATCATCCTGAACCCCCCACCCATCCCCAGTCCTTGAAAACATTGTCTTCCACAAAACTGGTCCCTGGTGCCAAAATGATAGGGGACCGCTGCATTAGGGTACAATTTTTTAAGAATCACACCCCTTGGGCCTGTGTTTTGTGCCCTTCCCAAGTCCGAGTAGCTCAGGTGTTTGGCGAGTGCAGTCACTGTGACTTGTCGCCTTTCCCGTCTCTGCTGCTCTGTTTCTGGGTGTCTCGCTGGCATCCCTCCTCTGGTGGCTGATGACTGTCCAGAACCCCCAGAAGTCTTAGTTAGCAAAGAAGCCTGCTTGCATTTTGGTATGTAATATCTCTCTTAGGCTGCGATTGCCCCCTTCCAGCCCTTATGGCTCTGGCTGCCTGTTGCCGGAGGGGGATGGTCTGCAGCCAGCTAGTTCTGTTCTGTCCTTTGTTCTGTGCGAGGTCTTGGTGGTGTCTTATGTTTGAGCTTTTCGCGTGGTAGCTATCCCACAGTCTGGTTTGCTAGCCCAAGTTAGTTCGCTCCGGTTACTCGCCAGGCATTCTGGCCGAATTTTACAAAGCACTGCAGTCCGCGCCTCCCGCGCTGTGGGAGGTGGGGGAAGGGGTTCAGGATTGGGAACTCATGTACACCTGAGACAGATTCATGTCAATGTATGGCAAAAACCAATACAGTAAGGTAAAATAAAATAAATTGAAAAAAAAAGAATACTAAAAATAATAATAATAATAACATGGCCAGTAAGTGTCAAAGTAGAGAAATAAATATTGATGGGCTGACTCCAAGGTCACTTTAAAATCTTTAAAAAAAAAAAAAGAATCACACCCTCTGTTAAATCTGATAAAACCAAAGGATCTGCCCAGAAAAAAGAAAGAAAGAAAGAAAGAAAACCTACATTTCATTTCAGGGATCCTTGTATCTCCTTGTGCCTATCTATGGATTCTAAAAATGTCATACCCCAGGGCACGAGTCTCTGATTTATACATTTAAATAAATGCACATTTTCCATGACTATCTCCTTTTCCCTAAGATTCTACACATATGTACTCTGAGATATCATCAGTTATGACTTTCTCAGGGTATATGCCCAGTAGTGTGAGGTGATACCTCACTGTAGTTTTGCTTTGCATGTATCTAATAATGAGGGGTGTTGAGCATCTTTTCATGTGTTTATTAACCATCTGCATGTCTTCTTTGGTGAAATGTCTATTAGGTCTTCTGGGGGTGGGATGGGATGGGATGGGGTGCGGTGGGAGGTGGGAGGGAGGTTCAAGAGAGAGGGGACATGTGCATACCTATGGCTGATTCATGTGGATATATGGCAGAAACCAACACAATTTTGTAAAGCAATTATCCTTCAATTAAAAATAGATTTTTGAAAAATAGTGTATTAATGGATAGAAGTTATTAATACCTTATTTAATAACAAAACCTAACAGATTTTTCTATCTGTGGAGCTATACTATTAGGGAGTTGATTTACAAAATACTCATCACCAGGAATAGAATGTTAGCTTGCCTTGTGTTACATATCAGGTGTGTGTATTTTGAATTCTGCAAACGAGGAATTGCTTTGTCACCATATCTGTGTTTCACTCAAGAGAGGAAGTGTGCCATTAATAGTAAAAGTGGGGAGTCAGAGTTAAGAGATTTCAGTTCTGTTTTAGTTTTGTCACTCACTTGCTTTGTAATCCTAGTAAATTCCCTTTCATCTCCAAGCCTCCATTTTTTTTTTTTTTACCTGTAAAATGAGTCAATGATAAAATTTGACTAAGTCACTTCACATAATTGTCTTAAGGACCAGAAGAGATAATAAATGAGCACTATCTCAATGTGAGTTGTTCCCCCTCCCACCCCACTCCCCTGCAAAGCTCTTTGGAAAAAAAAAATTGCGTTATGTACATTTCATAGGTTCACTTGCCAGAAGGAAATTTTATTGAAGCTTGACATCACAGACTTTTAGTTTACAATGAAATCACTGTACACGATGTTCGGTGTTTAAAATAACACCACCCATATTGACAATGCCAAGTCATTCACACTGATGACAAATGAAAGGCATTCCCTAATTCATTGAATCTTCCATTGATGTCAGTTGTGTCTCCCTCCCAAAAGCACTGTATTACATTAGAAAGGTGTACCTGTTTTACTAATACACAGGCATTGTTTGAGTTGCCATGTAGAAGAAAATGCTGAATGATTTCCTCATAAACTTATATTTAAGGAAGTATTTTTCACTCATGAATTGAAAATAGCTTATAAAATATGATGGGTTCAATCTTAAAACAAATTCCTCTTGTTATTTTTGCAGTTTGTGTTACTAAGCTCCTTGGTTGGCACTGGCCTGTCCTATCCCAAGAGCTGATGCAATAAAGTGAAATTCATTGAGAGTGGCTGCTGCAATCAGATGATCAAGTTGCAATACTGTTCTTAAAAAAAGTTAGTGTAGAAGGAAATACATAGAATATCATGCCCAGAAGACGGTGCTTGTTCAAAATGACAACAAATTTACAGCAAATTTATAGAGTTATGTTATGAACAAGTCCTTAAGATGTGTATTTCTTTTATGAGTCCTTAAACCTAAATAAAATCTGAAATAATCACTTTCTTTAAAAAAAAAAAACTCCAGTAATTTTAAAAATGTTGCACTATAACTCTGGTTTGGGCATTTTTAAAGCCAGACTGGACTTATTTAGTTGAATGAGAAAGCTTGGACACCAAGAGTAATTTTCCAGTGATAGTATTTGTACCACCCCAGTCCACTGGGTTGCAAAGAGTCGGACACAACTGAACAACTTCACTTCACTTCAGAGCATCTCCAGGCTTTCCAAGTGGCTCAGTGGTAAAGAATCTACCTGTAATGCAGGAGATGTGGGTTCGATCCCTGGGTCGAGAAGATCCCCTGGAGAAGGAAATGGCAACCCATTCCAGTATTTTTGCCTGGGAAATCCCATAGACAGAGGAGACTGATAGCCTATAGTCCACGGATTCCAACTGGCATGCACGCACAGAGCCTCTCTGTAAGGAAAGGCACCTGCTAGTCCATGTGCAATTTCCATCAAATGGAGTCACTTCCATTTTTATGTGAGGAATTCCCTTAAGCCTGTGAAAAGTCGAGCAAAGCTTTATCTGCAGGAATTCTGGAAATTAAAATGTTTTTCCTGCTGCTTTTTTCTAGGCTTTCACTGCCAACGTATCTCCTGCCCACAGCTGCCAGATTCATCTTCCCAAAACACACTTTTCAGACATCATCCTTTTTACCATGGGAACCACTGAAGGTTTCAGAGTGAAGGCCAAGCCCTTGAGCCTAGTATTTAAGGTTCTCTAAATGGCTTTTCTACTAAATTCAACCAAATGTTCAAGAAGGAAATAGTACTATTTTTGCCCAATCTCTTCCAGAAAATTAAAGAGGAAGGTGTATTTCTCAAGCCATTTCAAAATATTCTGATACCAAAACCAGGCAAATATTACAAGAAAACATCAATAACCCTCATGAACATTCTAAACAGAAGGGAAGGGGGCAGGGCACAATCTTTAAAAGAATGACATAGTCATAGGACATGACAAAAACTGGTTAGAACCAACTAGGTCCTGATGGGGGAAGATTCAACTTCCAATAGACCTTGAGCCTCATTATATGCTCATTGTAATGCTTTAGTATTCTAAATGACACGCCTATCAGTGAGGTGATGGCCCAATTCCTGGAAATCCATTTGGGTGATGGCCCAATTTGAGTGATGGCCCAATTCCTAGAAATCCTCACTCCTTCCCCAAAATAGTTAGAATAATCCTACCACTTATTAGCCTATGAAATCGCCCAGCTCATAAAATCTAACCATATCATGTTTCAAGGCCTCTTGCCTTCTGAGATGGCCCACACACTGTCTATGGAATATGGTTCTCCCAAGGCCATCCTTGCCTTTTGAGAGTAGCTGCATTCTGTCTACGGAATGTGTATCTGTAAATAAATCCACTTCTCATCTATCACTTAGTCTCTCGCTAAATTCTTTTTGCCACAAACATCATGAACCTGAGCTTCATTAAGTCCTGAGACCAGGTGTGTGAGCTCAGATAAAAGACATTCAAAGACGTAGGTACAAGTCCCAGTCTGGGTTTAGGTTGGGTTCGAGTCCAGCTCGTAGGTTTGAGTCTTGGGTTTGAGACCCATCTGAGTTGCATGATTTCATACTGACGTAAAAATTCTTGGCAAAATATTAGCAAATCACACCAACAATAAAATGAAAAGGTTAATATAGCATAACCAAATGGGATTTATTCATATTCAAGGATGCAGAGCTGCTTTATAATTTGAAAATAAATCAATTTACTTTATAATATTCATAGATTTTTTTCTAAAATATAGTTGTCTTAACAGATGCAGAAATATGATTTGACAAAACATAACATCAAGCCCTAATTTAAAAAGACTCTGAGCAAACTAGGAGTAAAACCTCCTCAACCTCACAAACAGCATTGCCAAAATGCTTACAGTAGCTAACATTTTAATAATAAAAACCAATGTTTTTCCCCTAAATGCTGCTCCCAAAGATATTTGCAACTTACTCACTTTCTTCATTTTATATGTCTCCTGACCTCAGAGTGTTTTTTTGTTTTTTTAGTTTCCTAAGTTCATGCCAGAGATAAGTGCTTCAGTAACTTATGTCAGAGAGTTTGCAGCCCTTTTCCTAATTTGGCCATATAGTCATGCAGAAGCATCTGGGAGCCACAGAGATGAAAAGATTAGAAGTAGAAAACAAATAGCCAGAATAATAGAAAAACTATTTCCTGACAGTATTAATCAGATGGGACAAATTTTTTTTTTGGAAAAGCAGCTTTCTGGTCTTACTTTGAAACGGCTCTATCCTCTGGATTATTTTATGAACACGTCCCTTGTCTTACTACTGAAATATTTAGAGAGATAGAAAGCATACAGTAAGAAAGTTTTTAGTTTTGTTTTAATAAAAACATAATCACATTACACATCTCTTGCAACCTGCATTTTTTTCATTTAGCTATAAATAATGACAACTTTCCTGTGTCACTGTTTTGTCTAAAACTTGATTTTATAGGCTATATGACTGTGCCACAATTTACTTAACTTTGTCCCTCTTGATGAGCATTTTGCATCAAATTTTTTCTAAATTTAGCATTTTAAAGAGTACTTCCATTTCTTCCTACCCATATAGTAAACAAGAAACCCCTTAGATTTTTCTCACAGCCCAGATGACTAATCCTGATAGAAATCTACAAGTTTACACTCTGGAATGAATAAACCAGAAAGACTTGGGATGAAAACAGGGTAATCAAGTTGAGTGTCAACATTGTCCTTTTTAAGAATCCCAATTGTGTTTGTTCCCAAAATGACTCAGCCATATTTATACACCTGTATCCATGCACACACACGGGCATCACAGAAATGTGGTGGTCTTAATTTGACCAAGAAAAGGATCTTTAGTTGCTAATGGTTAGAATTCCCTCTAAAACTGGCCAGGTCCTGGACTGAGTCATGGACGATGGATGGGGAAAACCACCAGCCAGCCAGCTCATCTAGTGCTTTAATCAGCATTTGATCCCCATACTCTTAACGTTTAAATAAACAGCCAAGGGTCACAAAAATTTTAGAAAAATCTCCCACAATAAAAAACTTATTAAATTAAAGAGGGGGAAAAAAGGAACTTCAGGAGAAAGAGTTTCAATGGAGAAAACAAACAGATGAAACTGTCCAAACGTATTTCTATAATTAATAGCTTTAAGACAAAAGATATTGCAGGCATAAACCAAAGGCAGGATGCTATATAAAAAAAAAGAATTTTGAGAGAATAAGAAAAAGCTCTTGGAAGTCAAACACTGTAACCAACTCAAAGAGGACTTAAAGTTGAAGAAAAAATTCCAAAAAGTAGAACAAAAGACAAAGGAGAAAAATAGGAGACAGAATATGTGAGAACTAGAGGATGAGTTTAGGAGATCCAACACTCAGAGAGAGAGTTTCAGATAGAAGATTTGGAAAAATGAACTAAAGAATATCATCAAGGAAATAATATATAAGTACTAAGAAAAAGACATAGTTGCCAGGTTGAAAGGGCTCACTTCAAGGTCCAGCCAGTGTACACACACACACACACACACACACCATGACATAGCACCACAACACTTCAGAAAACCAAGGATGAAGCGAAGTTTATAAACATTTCCAGAAAAATAAAATAGGTCACATGTAAAAGATCAGACATCACAATATCATTGAACCTCTCAGCAACAATGCTAACACTAAAAGAAAATGTAGTAAAGGCTTTAATATGCTGAAGAAACGTTAATCTAGAATTCTATACGCAAGCTACTAGTCAAATGTGGTTGTGAAGTTAACACATTTTCAGACATGCAAGGTCTTAAAAAGATCTATCAAATAAATAAAAAGTTAAGTGATTATTTCCAAGGAAATAAAATGTAGTTTTACAAGAATAATAAAAATACTGTAAGTTGTACAAGAAAAATAATAGAAATACTACTGCTGGGAATAAGACTTACATTCTAAAAGTCTAAACTTTAATTGTTAATACAAGGCAAAGTTGTACAATGGAAAGATGTAAGGAGAGAGAATGTGGAGGTAGAAAATTGGGAAAGTGAGTAAAATCTTCATGGTTTATTCTAAGTCAATTGATAATATGTAACTCAAGGGGGAAAAAACAGGGTATAGCAATAAAGTCTTATCATTTAGAAAGCAGAGTGAAAGATTAACAATAACAGCAGTAACAACACCACCTGCTTCTGAGTGGCTGGGCTCAGGGGTGAGGGAGACTACTATTTTTCATCATAATCATTATAGAACTTTTTGACTTTTAAAACTATACCTACAGAATTTATAAATAAAAATCACTATAAAAGAGAGAATGAAGCAAGGGCTCCAATGGCATCGACCCACAGGATTGAGGAAGTTCCTTTATGCTTTGGTATAAGGAAGATAGGATGATGTTCCAAGAAACAGGTTGGACTCTGAATTCCCTGACGCAATGAGGAATGATGTACAGGTTGAGTCAGCAATGCCAGAGGCACAACAAAAGGAACAGGAGCTCAAGCTGAAATAGCTAACAGAAAGTTTTCAACACACACACCAGGATTAGGAACTGCTTTCTCTATGGGAACTCTTCCCTGAACCCAGCCAGGGTTAGAGATCTAGGCCCTGGATCAGAGAACTGCATTTTGCACAATGGAAGCCATAAAAGAGGATACTGGGAAGGTTAGTGAGCATACAAAGGTGGAGAGAAAGTGAGAGAGATATGAACCGACCATTTATTGCCTGTGCCGTAGCTTTCCTGGTTATCGCGTTCAGTCACTCAGTCATGTCTGACTCTGCGACTGCAGCACGCCAGCCTTCCCTGTCCTTCACCATTTCTGAGAGCTTGCCCAAACTCATGTCCCTTGAGTCAGTGATGCCATCCAAACATCTCGTCCTCTGTCATCCTCTTCTCCTCCTGCCTTTTATCTTGCCCAGAATCAGAGTCTTTTCCAATGAGTCAGCTGTTTGCATCAGGTGGCCAAAGTACTAGAGCTTGAGCTTCAGCTTCAGCATCAGTCCTCCCAATGAATATTCAGGACTGATTTCCTTTAGGATTGACTGGTTTGAGCTCCTTGCAGTCTAAGGGACTCCCACGAGTCTTCTCCAACTCCACAGTTCAAAAGCATCAATTCTTCAGCACACAGCCTTCTTTGTGGTCCAATTCTCATATCCATACATAACTACTGAGAAATCATAGCTTTGACGGATCTTTGTCAGCAAAGCAATATCTCTGCTTTTTAATAAGCTGTCTAGGTTTGTCATAGCTTTTCTCCCAAGGAGCAAGGGTCTTTTAATTTCATGGCTGCAGTCACCATCTACAGTGATGTTGGAGCCCAAGAAAATAATCTGTCTCTGTTTCCCCTTCTATATGCCATGAAGTGACAGGACTGGATGCCGAAATCTTAGCGGAAAAGAATCTGCCTGCAATGCAGGAGACATGGGTTTGACCCCTGGGTCAAAAAGATTCCCTGGAGAAGGAAATGACAACCCACTCTAGTATCCTTGCCTGAGAAAAGCTCCCACAGAACCCTGGCAGGCTACAGTCCATGAGGCGCAAAATAGTCAGATATGACTCAGTGACTAAATATTCACAAAACATTTTATATACATGATAACATTTATTCTCACATCATAATGCAGTATTTCTATTATCTCTACTTTACCAATAAGAAAGCTGGAAATCTGAGAGGTTATCTAATTTGACCAATGTCACACCATTAGTGAGTGGTGGGGCTTGAATGAGCTAATTCTGTCTGATGCTAAAGTCCTCTGTACCACACCAGAGGAAGAGTCAGAGAAAAATGATGGAGTTTCCTTTGCTTCCTGTGTATACCAGACTATCAAGTTTTTCAGATTCACATACTTATAGAGCGAGCTTATGATAACCAGGAGGGGAGGGATAGATTAGGAGTTTGGAACTGACATATACATACACCTACATTTAAAATAGATAATGAACAAGGACTTACTGTATAACAATTTGGCTCAATACTACTAAATACTACTAAGTGGGAAAAGAACTTGGAATTGATATATATGTATAACTGAATCACTTTGCTGTACACCTGGAACTAACACAACATTGTTCATCAACTATATGCAAATATAAAATAAAAATTAAAACAAAGAAAGTAGTATAATACTAAAAATCAAGTATACTTCAATAAGTAAATAATTTTTAAAAACTGTCAGTTTTTTAATTGTGAAAACATACTAATATAAAATCTGCCATTTTCACCATTATATGTGTACAATTAAGTGGCAATAAGTACATTCACAGTGTTGTACAACCATTATCACTATTTCTGGAAACCTTTTATCATCCTGAATAGAAATTTTGCAATCATTAAATGATGACTCCCCATTTCCCCTTCCCCAGCCTCTGGTAGCCTCTAATTTTGTTTTATTTCTCTATGAATTTGTTGACACTATCTTAAATAAATGGAATCATACAATATGTTCTTTTGTTTATAGTTTATTTCACTTAGCATAACGTTTTTAAGTTTCATCTATGTTATGGCATGTATCAGAATTTCATTTTTAAAGGTTGAATAATTTTCCATTTCCACTCTATGACATACCACATTTTGTTTATCCAGTTATCTACTGATGGACATTTGAGTTGCTTCTATCTTTTGGCTATTGTAAAAATGCTACTACGTACACTGGTGATCAAATACCTGTTTAAGTCCCTGCTTTCAATTCCTTAGGGTATTTACTGTTTGTTCATTTTTAAGCCTTTTCTTCTCCTTTCACCTTGTTCTCTGAAAGTTCCAAGTTTTCTCAAAATTCTTCTGATCCGTTCTTCCACCCTCATTTCATGCTTCAAACTTCTAAGCCCAAGGGGGAAGAACAGAGGAAATTACATATTTCCAATAGCACTTCGTACTCTCTGGACTTGCTTAATGATCAACGCACTTGCATCTTTATCCATTCATTTTGATGTTATTCAACAAATATTTTGCACACTCATCCTGTGCCTGACACTTTGCTAAGTACTTGTTGCTGTTGTTTATTCACTAAGTCACGTCCGACTCTTGCAACCCTATCAACTGTAGCCCGCCAGCCTCTGTCTGTGGGATTTCCCAGGCGAGAATACTGGGGAGGGCTGCCATTTCCTTCTCCAGAGAATCTTCCCAATGCAGGGATTAAACCCATGACTCCTGCATTGGCAGGCGGATTCTTTACCACTGAGCCACCGGGGAAGCCCTCTGAGTGCTTGGGATACTTCAATTAATGATCTCTGCCAATACTGAGCTTCCATCCCACCTATGGTTTTTTGTAACCCAAGTTTTTTATTTTATTTATTTTTAACTGAAGGATAATTGCTTTACACTATTTTGTTGGTTTCGCCAAATATCACCATGAATCAACTATAGCTATACTTCTGTCCCCTCTCTCTTAAACCTCCCTCCCCTCTTCCCTCTCCATCCTACCCCTCTAGGTTGTTACAGAGCCCCGGCATGAGTTCCCTGAGTCAAAGAGCAAATTCTCATCGACTATCTATTTTACATATGGCAGTGTATATGTTTCCACGTGTAACCCAAGTTTATTAGAACATTTTCAAATCATAAGAATGGTTTTTATGGGAGAGGAGAGATTAAAGAATGCTGGTTATTCAAGAATGCATTTCTTAAATATGAACAAACTGGTGGAAGATAGGGCCCTTCTGAAAAGATTTGGACTCTTCAGAAGGAATAGAGTGATTACTTAACACTCTCCCAACCATTGGCCCCTGCCATCCTAGGAAACGATGAAAGCAGAAAATCAGGAAGAGAAAGAAGGAAGAGAATGAGGCAAAAGTCTATTCCAGCATTAGCACATTTGCTTTGCTAAGTCCTATTTCTAGGAGCAAGCTACCAGGGTGTTTGCATCTTTTCATTATGACGTTTGAAAGGTTAGATCCCCCGGTGATTTTACCAAATCACGTAGGAGATGACAGTCAGGTATTTTCTGCTGGACTCAGTGTCCACTGAGGATTCTAAAGGAAGTTTTCAGACTCTAACCAATCAAGAAAGATGACTTTTGCAACTGGCTCCATAGAAAAAACACAGCCTCGTACATTTCTTGCTACAGTTCTAAAAAATATCTGGTGTCACTATATATAGTACACTGCTGAATCTGCAAGCTATTTTAGAAAGAGCCGTGTATCTCTTGGCTCTGAAGTAACTTGAAAAGCATTGGTGTTGTTGCAAACTGGAGCATTAGGTGTTCCCAAAAAGGCATGAATTTAGGGTTCAGCAACTGGCATCCACCCAAATGCAGGTTGTGGATGTGTGCAGCCCCAGCTGGTCTTTGGGCAACGCAGCACAGGGGGTCCTCAGTCATCATCCCTATTCCTAGTTCTTACTCACTTTTGGACGGGCTTCCCACTTGCTATTGGTCTTTCATGGCACCTAATCTCAGATCCCTTTGGCTTTAGAAGCCACAGGGTAACTGCTTTGCCCACTCCTGCCAGTGACTGTTCAGCTAACATCTCGGCCACCTACTCATACCTCCTCATCCCAAGGAGAGACTTAGGCTATACTCACCCCATTCTCTAATCCAGACAATACCTTGACAGGTGACCCCTGTAGGCATTGAGGTTAAGCTCACAATGGTAAGGTCTCATATCAAAGGGACAGTGAGCTGTAATGAAGAACTCCTGGTCTTGGATTTAGAAAACTTGAGTTCCCCTTCTAGATCTACATACCCCTTATAGGCTACGTGACCAAGGGACTTGGGTAAGTCCAAACTTTCTATGTCAGGCACACAAGATCCTTTATTGTGGGATTCCTGATAAATTTCCTGGTGTTGTCTCTTACCACTACCTCCATCAATCCCTGTGATCCAGCCATTCAGCTCCAGTGGTAAATCTTCATGCTCTGGAAACCTTATTGTCTTTACTACATTTCACTTCAACTTTCCCTACACTTCATGTCACTTCTCCTTTTACCTAATTCCTGCTCATCCTTTGGAACACATCTCAGGGATTTTCATTGTTATGAAGCCTTCACTGTCATTATACAGCCCTCCTCATCCTCTTCTGGCCTTCTTCTCTGGAATTCTTGGGATCAGACACTGTGCCATATTTGATTGTGATATTCCTGATCTTACACTTTACCTGGCACAGAGAAGTACTTAAGAAATGTTTGTAGAATGGAGACGAGAGTTAAGGTGCTTCCCATGCCTCCTCCCATATAAAACTTACAAGATCTGTATTAATATTCCATTTGGCAGGTGCCAACTGAGGCTTCTCGTCTATTGGCTAATTATCTGGTTGAAGTCATACAATTACTGGGTGACACAGATGCTTTGTGAACTCAGGCCTGCTTCATTCCAAATCCCAATCTCCTTCTATTACATCACGCTTCTATCGCATAGAACTAACCTCAGTGATGGATTTGAGGCATTCAAGAAACCCTAATATGGACTTAGCCCCCTTTGAAACCTCTAGATCTTAACAGAATGAAATATGCCATTTATCACACCTCCAAGTAATGGCTTTACACTTAACATAGGATCTATGTCTGTGAAAAACTGCAAAACCACTTCTACACTATTGCAAGATGAAATTTTCACCTCCTCAAACCTTCAGTAGAGAGAGAAGGAGGGGAAGTGGGTGGGAGGAGAAAAAAACATGCAGGGGAAGAAGAGAAAGCAAACAAAGAAGAGTGGTTATAAGGTGAGGAAAGTTATGACAGCTCATGACTTAGCATGTTATGATCACATGACCGAATGGACAGGCTTCTTTGCTGCAACCGGTAGGACCTGTCAATCAAGGTTTCAAAGACCTTTTCTTCTAGCACAGTCATCTAGCCACTCTTTCTTTCTGTAATAACCTCATTCATGTGGTTGACCTCTCCTGTGCTTTCTGTAAGCGAAGAGATCTCTGGAATAAGAGAGGGTTATGGATGCCTGTCACTAGATTCCTAGAAAAATACAGTGTAAGCAAAAATTAAGTTTTCAGGGTCTTTGAGTCCAGTCCTTATCACAAGCAACTGCCATTACTGTAACCCATGGTGTGTGTGTCTGTCTGTCTGTTTGGGCTCAAAAGAGAGAGAGATTCTGTGCTGAGGCAGAGATGAGATGCATCCAGCAATTAACCAATATTGACAGGTCTAATAATAGTTTATCCTCAGCTAATCCTGTAACATACTCCCATAACATGACAGCTAATCAGGCAGAGGTCTGAACCCCTAGCAAGCTTGTCTCAGCACCTAACTTCCTGTTATGGGTGGGGCACCAGGTACATAATTGACTGTTCTCTATTTTAAAGATACTGACACAGCTGTGGCTGCTTTGCCTGTATTTTATTAATCCAGTTATTAATGCTAGAATCTGGTTCTTGCCATGAATTTTACATAAAATATGGAGCAGACAGCTTTTGCCTACAACATTAAAGGAAAATTAAAGTTAAAAAAAAAACATGTAACTAATTACAAATGTTAACCCATCTGAAAGTGGAAATATTCTATTATATCTAGCCCCAAAAATCATTTTTAAAGCCGCCCAGTTCTGTAATATCGCTACCTGGTTTATAAAATTTGCAATAGGTATGCTTTTTCTTTTGTTATTAATATGAGACTCTTCCCTATCTAAGGAATAGGGAAGTTTTTGCTTTTTACAATTTTCCATAGCATGAGAAAGGATAATAAAAACGCATCTTTATTTTCTACCCATTAGCTCTAACTTATAAGCAATAAAGGACTCTTCATTCTCACCAAAGTTATCTGTATAATAACTATATAAGTGACATATCATTAGGATCATTTTGACTGCATGTAACAAAAAAAACATGACTGTCCAAATCGTAAAGAGTTTCCTGTTTCACTTTTTACAAAATCCAGAAGGTAGTTTCCTCAGGGCTTGAAAACTGTCATCATGGACTCAAGTTTTTTCCATATTTCTGCTCTATCATTCTCGGCTTCTCAGCCTGTCCTCAACAGGCTCCCTCATGACTGTATTAATAAGCTGGTTGCAGTTGTCCCAGGAGGTCAAGTAGGCATGATGACAATGGGGATTTTGCTTTATTCAAGGAGTCCCTTCTTATAATGGGGAAACTTTCCTAGAGTCCTGAAGTAATTTCCCCCTAACTTATCATTACAGCCAAAATTAAATCTCACAACCATGCTTAATCCAATCCAATCACAGGCAAAAAAATGTGGAATCACTAGGACTGGCCAGTGCCACTTTCCAGCACTGGGTCTCGAGAGCATATCCCCTGAAACTTAGGGAGCTCGGGGAGGGTAGCAGAGTTCTATTCCAAAGAAGGATGGAGGAATGGCCATTGGGTTGACAACAAGAATCTCCAACAAACACAAAAGCTACCTGATATGTCCATCTTTCATTCATTTAACAAATATTGCCTGGCAATAGCAGCAGCCCACCAAATATCACACATTGTTCTAAGTATCAGGAGAACATCACAGCAAAAAAAAAAAAAAAAATAGACACAGTTCTGACTTCCTGGCCCTGCTGATCTACTGGGCATTTCGTGCTTGTCCACAGCTTGTATGGTTCTAAGGCTGGAAGCGACTGTGGGGCCAGGATTGCAGCCCTCGGTTTAGAGGGGAAGGAACAGAAGCTCTGACTTACGTCATCTGCTGAACAAGTGTGTCAGTCACTCCGCTGTTTCTCACTGTTCACAGCCCCGGGGTCTGCAGCCGGCTATGGTCCTTTGTCCATGCCATTTTCCAGGTGAGATACTAGAGTGGGCTGCCATTTCCTTTTACAGGGGATCTTCCCAACCCAGGGATCGGACCTGAGTCTCCTGCATTGCAGGCAAATTCTTTACCATCTGAGCCACCAGGGAACCCAAGAATACACCTAATTTTGGATTATCTGCTGTTTGTGCTTTTTGAAGCAGTGATTATCCTGGCTACGGAGGCTATATGTGTATTATAAGTTTTCAGATATTGGTCCAAACTTTGGTTTATCATACAACAAATCACTTTAGGGAGAACCACTTAGGCTATAAATGATTCTCCAAAAGATTCATGTGGATGACATCCATCTGCTAATAAAATAAAATTTAATTAATAAAATTAGTTCATAACCTTCTGGCGAGGTAATCTCTTTTTAAATCATGAAGTTCAAAGGTCTTCCTCTCATATCTTATTGTAAATCCAGTCCCTCTCTCCTTTCCAACTCTGTGCAGTGCCAGTCAGCCCCTGAGAGTGGTCAAAGAGTCTCTAGTCTGCACTTCTAAGGGTCCATTTACAGCAGCAGTCCCCAGCCTCCAGGACCTAATGTCTGAGGATCTCAAGAGGAGCTGATGTAATTGTAATAGAAATAAGGAACACAATAAATGTAATGCACTTAAATCATCCTGAAACCATCCCCTCCACCCACCACGTCCGTGGAAAATTTTTCTTCCACGAAACCGGCCCCTGGGGCCAAAAAGGTTGGCACCTAGACAGCTGCTCTAGGATCCCTGTTAACAGGTATCTGCTGAGCCACCCAGGGCTTTGGTGTGGTCTGGACATGCCCTGTAACGAACTGCAATGAAAGTGATCATATCTCTGCTCAAAAATGTTAAATTTATGCTGAATTGTTAGTATTGATTACTCCTTTGTGAATTTATTCTACAAACAGAATCACAGAGGTACACCATTGTACAAGAATATCCACTTTAACATTACCATGGAAGGCAACGATCAGAAAGAACCTAATGCTTCTCATTACATCACAGCACGGGCCTGAGTATCAGGTGGCCAATAAAACGGAGTAAGTCTATGAACTGACATGGGTTGACCACCAGGAGACTAGAACAGAAAAATCTCAGTGCAGAACATCATACATAACATGGAGGCTGTTCCTGGCATAAATAAATACCAGAAAACAGAAGGAATGTATTGAGTATGTATAGAATGTCTCTAGAACATGGGTCGCCAAACTATAGTGTGCTTAGTCACTCAGTTGTGTCTGACTCTTTGCGACCCCATGGACAGTAGCCTGCCAGGCTCCTCTGTCCATGGGAATTCTCGAGACAAGCATACTGAAGTGGGCTGTCATTCCCTTCTCCAGGGAATCCTCCCAATGTAGGGACTGACCCCAGTCCTTCCACATTGCAGTAAGATTCTTTACTGTCTGAGCCCCCAGGGAAGCCCAAGAATACTGGATTAGGTAGCCTAATCCCTTCTTCTGGGGGATCTTCCTAACCCAGGAATCAAACCAGGGTCTCCTGCATTGCAGACAGGTTCTTTAATAGCTGTTCAGTTCAGTTCAGTTCAGTTCAGTCACTCAGTCATGTCTGACTCTTTGCGACCCCATGAATTGCAGCACGCCAGGCCTCCCTGTCCATCACCAACTCCTGGAGTTCACTCAGACTCACGTCCATCGAGTCCGTGATGCCATCCAGCCATCTCATCCTCTGTCGTCCCCTTCTCCTCCTGCCCCCAATCCCTCCCAGCATCAGGGTCTTTTCCAATGAGTCAACTCTTTGCATGAGGTGGCCAAAGTACTGGAGTTTCAGCTTTAGCATCAGTCCTTCCAAAGAAATCCCAGGGCTGATCTCCTTCACAATGGACTGGTTGGATCTCCTTGCAGTCCAAGGGACTCTCAAGAGTCTTCTCCAACACCACAGTTCAAAAGCATCAATTCTTCAGCGCTCAGCCTTCTTCACAGTCCAACTCTCATATCCATACATGACCACAGGAAAAACCATAGCCTTGACTAGATGGACCTTAGTCAGCAAAGTCATGTCTCTGCTTTTGAATATGCTATCTAGGTTGGTCATAACTTTTCTGCAAGGAGTAAGCGTCTTTTAATTTCATGGCTGCAGCTGAGCTATGGCTAAATCCAGCCACCATCTGTTTCTGTATGCTATGAATGGTTTTCACATTTTTCAATGGTTGAAAAAAATCAATAGAAAACTAATACAATTTCATGAAAATGACATGAAATTCAAATTTCAATGTCCATGAATAAAGCTTTATTGGAACAGAGACAGATCCTCTGTATTCAACAGTAGAGCTGAATAGTTGTGACAAAAACTAAGAGTCTTCAAAGAGCAAAACACAGTTGACCCTTGAACAATTTGGGGTGGGGGATGTTAACCCACATATAGCTTCTGGCTGGCCCTTCATATCCTGGGTTCCTCTGCATTCAAAGATTCAACTGACTGTGTAGTACTGCAATATTTACTACTGAAAAAATTCTCTTATTGAAAAATAAGTGGACTCACAGTTTAAACCTACATCATTCAAGGATCAGTTGTACTTATTATTTGACCTTTTACAACCCCTGTTCTATAAGAATAACTAGTTTCTTCTTGGGAAAGATATGGGATTACAAAGACAAGGAAGGAGAAACTGATTTTACTTACTTTTTATACTTTTATCCATTTTTGAATTTTTATATAATGGGCAAGTATTATCTAATTTTAAAAAACTCAGAATTTTTAAAAACTTGACTGATTTTAAAATTGTAGAAAAATTGAACTAAAATATCAAAAATAGCTGTGGAAGACAAAGAGGCAGAGAATTCTGGAAAGACAGTACATTGATGCAGCCTGTCTTCCCTACACATACAACTTCATAGCAGCTTCATCTCATTTCCTGTGAGGCTTGCATCAGTTGCAATGGATAAGGGAACTGACAGGAGGGAGTTGCTTTAACCTTCTGTGCCAGATGAGAGGCAGGGAAGGAATGGGGTGCACAGCCCAAGATTGTCTCAGAGCAAGGCTCGGAAGCAGTCAGCTTTAGGGGAGAGCTTGATCCACAGGGATTCCTGGACCCCTGCAGGAAAAGCTGACATCAGGCAACCTGACACCCCCAGACGTGGGCCAGTTTCCAAAGACTGAAGGGGCTGAGGAGAAGGGGAATGGGCAGGTTAAGGGTTCCCACCCCTGGGGCTGAGGCAGGCTGTGGAAAGCCTCCCTCCGCTACTAAGAGCCTTGACAGGGAAAGGATGGTTTCCCGCTGCGGCTCTGCCAGCCTTCAGGGTCAGCGCACCACACCCTACAGGGCTCTCAGGCTCCTACCCCAGCCTCCAACCAGGCAAAGGCATCCCAGCAGCTGAACCCCAGCAAGCAGCAAAGAGAAAGAACTGACAGTAAGAGAGCTGGGTGGTCAGAGAGAGGCAGAGCCAACAAGGATTAGGGCAGGGCTCTGATGAAATAAAGCTTACTGGAGCAGATGGAGGGCAACCTTAAAAAAATTGTAGTCAGGTGGATGGACCTAGAGTCTGTTATACAGAGTGAAGTCAGAAAGAGAGAATCAAATATCATTTCGTGATCGTGAAATCCTGAAGTCGCTCAGTCGTGTCCGACTCTTTGCGACCCTGTGGACTATAGCCCACCAGGCTCCTCCATCCATGGGATTCTCCAGGCAAGAATACTGGAGTGGGTTGCCATTTCTTTGTCCAGGGGGGTCTTCCCGACCCAGGGATCAAACCCGGGTCTCCTGCGTTGCAGGCAGACGCTTTAACCTCTGAACCACCAGGGAAGCCCCTCATATAGTGATGCATATATGTAGAATCTAGAAAAATGGTTTGGATGAACCCATTTGCAGGGCAAGAATAGAGATGCAAATATAGAGAACAAACTTGTGTGCACAGCAGGGGAAGGAGAGGGTGGGGTGAGCTGGGAGTACAGCAGAGACCAACACAACATTGTAAACCAACTGCTGCTGCTAAGTCGCTTCAGTCGTGTCCAACTCTGTGCGACCCCATAGATGGCAGCCCACCAGGCTCCCTCGTCCCTGGGATTCTCCAGGCAAGAACACTGGAGTGGGTTGCCATTTCCTTCTCCAATACATGAAAGTGAAAAGTGAAAGTGAAGTTGCTCAGTCTGTCCGACCCTTCGCGACCCCATGGATCGCAGCCCACCAGGCTCCTCCGTCCATGGGATTTTCCAGGCAAGAGCACTGGAGTGGGGTGCCATCGCCTTCTCTGTGTAAAGCAACTAAACCCCAATAAAAATTTCAAACAGTAATGACAATATGAGCACTAAAGATTCAAGTTCAGCACACAAAAAAAGACAATTAAAAAAAAGGTATCTGTTCATCATAAGAAGAAGATGATCCCTCTTGATACTCAAATTCAGTGGCCTGGACAGTCAAAAGGGTGAAGTAAATAAAACCACAATGCAAAACACAAAGATCTCATAATCACAAGGGGTAAAAGGAGAAGCTTGGACAACAGACCTAGGAAACCAACCAATCTTCATGGCAGGCATCCCACGAGGAGAAAAAGAGAAGAAAAGTAAAATATCTTCTCTGAAAAAAAAAAATTGAGTTCCAGAAATAGAGAGCTTAATGAATTTTAGGCAAAATTACTGAAAGAAGAGAGCCATTTATCCATGTTCTGGCAAAATCCCCAAACTTCAAAGAACATTTCTCTTAAAAGTTAAAGAAAATCTAAATGCTTGAAAATTTTTTATCTTAGTACTATTTAAAAGTGAAGAAAAGTTACAGATTTCCATCAGTAGAAGTATGACTAAGAAAATGATAATCTATGTGAAATTTTATACAGCCACTTAAAACAGTCATTAAAGTGGGTGAAGGGGTTCAAAAAAGGCACAAACTACCAGCTATAAGATAAGGCTTGAGATGTAATGTACAGCATGATGTCTACATAGTTGACAATACTAGACTATATATTTGAAAGTTGCTAAGAGAGTAGACCTTAAAATCCTTATCACAAGAAAAAGAAAGGGAAGTCGCTCAGTCGTATCTGACTCTTAGTGACTCCATGGACTGAAGCCCACCAGGCTCCTCTGCCCATGGGATTCTCCAGGCAAGAACACTGGAGTGGGTTGCCATGGCCTTCTCCAATGCGTGAAAGTGAAAAGTGAACGTGAAGTCGCTCAGTGCCGAGTCTTAGTGACCCCATGGACTGCAGCCCACCAGGCTCCTCCATCCATGGGATTTTCCAGGCAAGAGTATTGGAGTGGGGTGCCATTGCCTTCTCCGTATCACAAGAAAACAAATATGTAACTATGTGGTGATGGTTGTTAACTAGACTTATCACAGTGATCATTTTACAGTGTTTACATTTTTGAATTATTATGTTGTACACCTGAAACTAATATGCTATATGTCAATCATATCTCACTTTTTTTTAAAAAAAGAAAAACTTAAAAAATCTATAGTTACATAGAGAAGTATAGATGTAAGGTAAAACTGTACATTATAAAGTGTGTGAGTGCTCAGCCTTGGCTGACTCTTTGCGATACCATGGACTGTAGCCTGCCAGACTCCTTTGTCTATGGAATTTTCCAGGCAAAAATCCTGGAGTGGATTGCCATTTTCTACTCCAGGGGATCTTCCCAACCCAGGGATCGAGATTAGAAAATTATGAAATTCTGTGTGCAGTGTGATTAAAACTTTTTAAATCTACATGGAAAGGATAGTAAGAATAAAAGGGATAACAGTAGAGTAATTAATAGGATTGGGTATTTTTCCTTCTCTGTTTATAAACTTTCTATAATGTAATATCAATAATTTTTTGAGTTAAGTAACAGTTAATGTAAAGTTCATGTTTTTTAAAAGAAGAAGTTATATTTTTAAAATTAATTTATTTTAATTGGAGGCTCATTACTTTACAATACTGAAGTGGTTTTTGCCATACATTGACATGAATCAGCCATGGGTGCATATGTGTTCCCCATCCTGAACCCCCATCCCATCCCTCTGGGTAATCCCAGTGCACCAGCCCTGAGCACCCTGCCTCATGCATTGAACATGGACTGGCGATCTGCTTCACATATGATCATATACACGTTTCAAGGCTACCCTCTCAAATCATCCCACCCTCGCCCTCTCCCACAGAGTCCAAAAGATTGTTCTTTACATCTGTGTCTCTTTTGTTGTCTTGCATACAGGGTTATCGTTACTTCTTTCTAAATTCCATATATATGCATTAGTACACTGTGTTGGTGTTTTTCTTTCTGGCTTACTTCAGTCTGTATAATAGGCTCAAGTTTCAGCCACCTCATTAGAACTGATTCAAATGTATTTAAAGAAGAAAGTTATATGTTTAACAAGTAACATGAAAAATCATAGTTTTAACCTGTGGATGCTCAAGTCCACCTATAGCACAGGCCTTTCAGCTAGACCAGATGACATGGGCAGGGCTCCAGGATCAATATGCTAACATTAATCTTTCAGATTGACACTGCCTGGGATAGGGGTTTGCCCTAAAACTTCTGAGGGACTAAAATTCTTTTCTTGCTATATGGAATAAAAGAGGCCTCATTTTCCTTAATAGCCTGTGAGTTTGAGCAGGTTCAAGCCAAAGTCTGAAGAGAACATCTTGTCCCTCTTTGAAGCTCCATTTCCCCATCTAGTGGGGTGCCCTCCTGATGAGCCTCCTCTATCCCTGCAATGTGAGAAAGACAAAATCAGGCCCTGATGGCAGACAGCAGGCCTGGCAGAAGCAAACAGAACTGAGTGTGGCTAGAAGACAAGGTCAGACAAAGTCATTCTATCACTGTGATAAAGTGAGACAAAAATAAATCCACTCAATAATCACGTCTGAGCATAGACAGAAACGAGGCACAGACTTCACCAAAATAATCAACTACCCTCACCTCAGCTTGTCAGAGAGCCTTCCATCCGATCACAGCTACCCCTGCTTCAGGCCTCCTCGTGTTCCAGAGAAAAACTAAGGTATTCAGTCAAACAAATGCCCCAAGTTCCTGATAACACTCAGTCCCTTCTTCGTTGAATTCCCCCCACCCACCCACATCACCTAACACTAGCTCCACTCCTGTAATATAAACCTTCTGAAACTTCTTCCCAAGACTGCCACAGTTCCTGCAGGTGTGCAGTCTCCCTCAATGCAATGAGCCAAAAAACCCTACCCAGTTCCAGCTGCAGGTATGCTCCCGGGCATCTCTGGCTTTGGGGCACTGGAAATGGAATTGCACCTTTACTCCCTGGTTGGGGGCACTTTAGGACAAGCAATCAAAATTTAGTTGGCAATTTAGCCTAAGTTCTTGCCATTGTATAAAAACTGAATTCCTGGAGAGGATGTGGAAAAGGAGAACCCTCTTGTATTGTCGGTGGAAAGTAAATTGATACAGCCATTCTGAAGAGTAGTATGGACATTGCTTAAAAAATGGGAATAAAACTACCACATGACCTAGCAATCCCACTACTGGGCATAGACCCCGAGAAAACCATAATCGAAAAAGACACATGCACACCAATGCTTATTGCTACGCTGTTTAGACTAGCCAGCAACCCAGATGTCAATTGACAGATGAATGGATAAAGAATTGGTACATATATACAATAGAATATTACTCAGTCATAAAAAGGGATGAATATGAGTCAGTTGAACTGATGTATATGAATGTAGACACTGTTACACAGAGTGAAGTATATCAGAAAGAGAAAAACAAATATCGGATATTAACACATATTGATGGAATCTAGAAAAATGGTATGGATGAGCCTATTAGAGACACAGATGCATGAAAAGAGACATAGATGTAGAGAACAGACTTGCGGACCCAGTGGGGGAAGAAGAGGGTGGGATGAATTGGGAAGGCAGCCCTGAAACATACACACCGTGTGTAAAACAGGTAGCTAGTGAGCCGCTATATAGTACAAGGAGCTCAACTCAGTGCTCTGGAACAACCTAGAGGGCTGAGATGTGGGGAGGGGAGGGAGGTTCAAGAGGAAGGGAATGTATGTACACTCAAGGTTGACTCACACTGTTGTACAGCAGAAACCAACACAACATTGTAAACAATTATCCCCCAATTAAAAATAAATAAAAAAAAAATAAAAGCAAACCCCCTCCGCCACCAAATTCATTGCGCCTTGCCACCTAGTGTTTATTCAAAGCTCACTTGAGAAAAAGAGTAGGATGGAAGCATGTTATCCCCTTCCTTCTCTAAGACCTCTGAAATCTACACCTAAGTTCAAGGGATCAGCAAAGAACTCTGCCCCCAAACCCCACTGTTTGGCATCCATAGACCTGCCTTCTCTGAGTTCAGCTTTGCTGTAACCCTAGGAGAGCTTTCATAAAACCTCATCTATTGGCCACTCTCAAGGGGTCAAGATGTCAGTTTGCTTCCATACCATGTGGACTGGATAGCTGTGAAGTTTCCATCTTTTTCAAGTGGGTTTCTTGAAAAGGGAGCCAAATCTGTAGCCAGACTAGCCTGCTTTCTGCCACTGGTGTCATTCCTGGCATTTAAGTGTGAGGTGGGGTGAAGAATAAGGAGACTCGTCCAACTGTCTGGGAAGTTCATGCTGGGGAGATAATCACAGGAAGAGAAGGTGGGAGGGGACCTGGAAACAGAAGCAGATGCTCAGGCTCCACAGAGCTCTCATCTGTCCCCCCCTTTTTAGTGTGTCTAACAAACACAGCTGTCCTGGCCCCCACGCTCGGGATCATGGACAGAGGTGGCAGAAGGGGAGTATATTCATTTCCTAAGGCTGCCACACAAAGGACCACAGACCAGGGTCTTCAATAACAGAAATTATTTTCTCATACTTCTGGAGGTTAGCAGCCTGAGTGCAGATTTGGACAGGGGTGGTTGTCCGTGGCATTTTCCTCCCTGTAGCTTCATAGGCTTTTTCCTCTGTGCATGCCTGTGTCCTAATCTTCTCTTCTTCTAAGCACACCAGTCATATTGGATTAGGATCCACTCTGATAACCTCATTATACCTTAATTATCTTTTTAAAAAACCCTATCTCCAAATACAGCCACATTCTGAGCAACCGGCAGGGCTAAACACAATTCAGCCCTTAACAGTACAAACCTACAGTAGCTTCTGGAGAAGACACAAAGCACATGGCAGCTAAAACATTTACAACGAGGGTCACCATGAAAATGAAAGTTGTCTCTAGGAGATGTGGCACCCTGAAGGAAAGAAGCTGGAAAGAGTGATCTTTTGATCACCTTCCTTGATCCTCTGAAAATCAAATAGGGTCCATCTCTTCAAAGACTTCTATCCAGTGACATTAAGGAAAAAAAAGTGAATTTTGGGCTTAAAGAAGATAACAAAAGGACTTTTACTGACAATGGCTGTAGTAGAAACTATGGACAATTTATGATTCATTCTTTTTTTTAGTTTTTATTTAGGTATAGTTTATTTATAATATTTATTAATCTCAACTAATACAATGTAGTGACTCAATATTTTTATGGTTTTTACTCCATTTAAAGTTATTATAAAAAATTGCCTATATTTTCCTGTGCTGTATGTCTTTGTTATTTATTTTATTTTTTATTTTTTGGATAAATTCTTTTTTTAATTTTTATTTTTACTTTATTTTACTTTACATTACTGTATTGGTTTTGCCATACATTGACATGAATCCCTCTTGGGTGCATGAGTTCCCAATCATGAACCCCCCCCAACAACCTCCCACCCCATATCAACTCTCTGGATCATCCCCATGCACCAGTCCCAAGCATCCTGTATCCTGTATCGAACATAGACTGGTGATTCATTACTTACATGATAGTATACATGTTTCAGTGCCATTCTCCCAAATCATCCCACCCTCTCCGTCTCCCTCAGAGTCCAAAAGTCCGTTCTATTCATCTGTGTCTCTTTTGCTGTCTCGCATACAGGNGGGGGTCGGGATTGGGAGTTCATGTACACTCGTGGCTGATTCATGTCGATGTGTAGCAAAATGAATACAGTATTGTAAATAAATAAATAAATAAATAAAAGTGTTGTCATTGGATTATAAAAAAAATAAAAAAATAAAATAAAATAAAAATTTCTCAGACTTGACTGGAGGAAAATAAATTTTCCATGAAAATCAAGTACATTTGGGGTTTCCTTTTAGTCTTTAATATAGCCTCCAGTGGCTTGACTGCTTGAACTTGCAGGCCATGATGCGATCACAGAGGGCAACTTTGGCTGGGAGGAAACAAGGCAGGGGGGAGAAAGCGCCTACATTTTCGTTTCCTCACACATTTACTTTTTCAATGACCAAAAAATTTTTTTCAATGTAAGAGGTAAACATCCTTATTATACCTCATTTAGATAATGTATACAAATGGATAAACTGAAAGTAGGAAAACTTTAGACCTAGTCCTACCACCCAGAAACAACTGTTTAGATTCTCTTTTGTTATATTTCATTTGTCTTTTTGTGTCATTCCTAGATTTTTTTGAACTTTGCTTGTAACATATGTACCTAACTGAAATCATGATGTATTTTATAACCTGTTTCCCTCACTTAACATTGCTACAGAATTCGTTTCCATTATATTACAAATTATGTAAACATTGTTTTTCATTGCTGTGTTGAACAAAATGCAAAATCAACCTGCTAATTTTGGGTGATTTCATATGTTTCACAATCCAAGTAGTGTTATAAAGGATATCTTTGTTGGCTAATTACTTTGCTAGTCTGACTAAGGTCCGTCTAGTCATGTTTTTTCCTGTGGTCATGTATGGGTGTGAGAGTTGGACTGTGACAAAGGATAAGTGCCGAAGAATTGATGCTTTTGAACTGTGGTGTTGGAGAAGACTCTTGAGAGTCCCTTGGACTGCAAGGAGATCCAACCAGTCCATTCTGAAGGAGATCAACCCTGGGATTTCTTTGGAAGGGATGATGCTGAAGCTGAAACTCCAGTACTTTGGCCCCTCATGCGAAGAGTTGACTCATTGGAAAAGACTCTGATGCTGGAAGGGATTGGGAGCAGGAGGAGAAGGGGACTACAGAGGATGAGATGGCTGGATGGCATCACAGACTCGATGGACGTGAGTCTGAGTGAGCTCTGGGAGTTGGCGATGGACAAGGAGGCCTGGTGTGCTGCGATTCATGGAGTCACAAAGAGTCGGACATGACTGAGTGACTGAACTGAACTGAACTGAAACTTTACTAGATTTTTGAACACTTAAAATGAATTTCCAGCAGTGGGTTTATTGGATCCAAAGGTATAATCACCTATATGACATTCATTGCTGAATTAAATCCTAATGGATTTTACCAATTTAGTTTCTGAGTGACACCTTTATACCCTTCCATCTTTAACAGCTCTGAGTATTATCATTTAAACACTTGCTGTTTTGATAAAGAGAGATTTAAATTTGTTGTTTTTATTGGTATTTTTATTAGTAGTGCAGCTATTTTTGGTATGTTAATTAACCAGTTATATAGCATTTTCTGTGACTTTCTTAATTATTAATTCCTTAATGAGAAATTATAATGATAACTTTTTGTTACATTTATTATAAATTTCTATTGTTTAATTTATCTTTGAGTTGATTGTGCTTTTTATTCTAAAAAGTAAAAACATTTTAAATTTGCATGTAGTCATATGTGTTTATACTTTGAGATACAGCTTTCATATTGTTATTTTTTAATCCAGACAAGTAGTAAAGAAGTTTAGATCCTTTACTCCCTATGCTTTCCCTTAAAGAAGTAAATTATGTAAGTTTGATGAGTGGGGAGGAAAATCACATATTTCCAAGTTTAAGGTGTATCTGGGTTTAATCTATGACTTGGTAAGGTTCTGAATTGTTAGAGATCACTTTCTTTTGATACTTTAATTCCAGTGCATACAGACAGAAAGTCATCAGTGAAAATAGGGGCTTATAAACAGATTTAAATGCCAATGTTTTAAACGCTCTGGAGGATTTTGATCAGGAATACTGGGGGAGGATACTAAGAGGTAAGTCTTTAACAAGTAAAAAAAAAAAAAGGAATAAAGGAATGGGTGCCTGGTTAGTGAACAAATGAGGAGAGGAACACTGCCTTATCTGTGCAGATTTTATCAGTCTTCAGACCTGGGTGAACTCCATTTTTACCTGGGACTCATCTCCTCTGGTTCAGGATCCCCAAGGCTCAGACAATGAGGACTTTGAAGACGATCCCCAGGACTTTTTGCACCTTCTTTCTCAGTGCTTGCCTGTGATATCTTTCTGCTGATTCTGTGTATTATTCCTCTCCAAAGTTCCTGCCTTCAAAGGGCCACATGTTTTATCATGGAAGAAAAGAAACATCATGGTCCCTGCCCTGCACTGAGACTAAATAAATACTACTACTTACAGCATCTCTCCAAACCTAAACATTATAATAAATACTAATTGAATAAGATGTGCAGCATTAACCAATATCTACAATGTGAGTGATGGTACCGGAAACAAGAGCAAATACTGATCAAGCATCATTTCAAGTGCTTTGTATATACTAACTCCTACGATGACTCAATGAGGTAGATACTGTTTCTGGCCACATTTTACTAATGTGGAACCCAAAGCACAGAGAGGCTGGATAAATGGCCCCAAATCATGCAGTAATAACTGACAGAACCAGGCAGGATTCATCCTGGGCTATCTGGCTCCTGAATTTCTGTTCTGTAGGGTTATGAGGTACTAATTGTTGGAGAATTCTGTTCTACCTTGAGTAGAAACAATAATATCATTAAAGCCATGTGACATAAGGATTGAAGCCTTTGATACAAAATAAACATGAAAATTAAGCAAAATAAATGCATAGTGAAAGTTGCTATTTACTGAAACATTGGCTTCCTCTGCTACTCCTGGGAAGTTATTTAATGCAGCAAAAATATCCAAAACAGAAAACAAAACTCTGCCAAAACCAGTAACCCTAAAGCAAAAAATAAAACAAAAAAATGTGTTTCCTCTTCTTATTGAATTTTAACCCAAAACAAAATTATTTATTAATTAAACAGTGGCAGGTTTTATTTTCTTGGTCTCCAAAATCACTACAGATGGTGACTGCAGCCATGAAATGAAAAGATGCTTGTTCCTTGTAAGAAAAGCTATGACAAACCTAGACAGTGTATTAAAAACCAGAGACATCACTTTGCCAATAAAAGTCCATATAGTCAAAGTTATGTTTTTCCCAAAAGTCTTGTATGGATGTGAGAGCTGGACCATAAAGAAGGCTGAGCGCCGAAGAATTGATGCTTTTGAATTTCTGGTGCTAGAGAAGATTCTTGAAAGTCCCTTGGACAGCAAGGGGACCAAACCAGTCAATCCTAAAGGAAATCAACTCTAAATATTCACTGAAAGGACTGATGCTGACACTGAAGCTCCAATACTTTGGGCACCTGATGCGAGGAACTGACTAATTGGAAAAGACCCTGATGATAGAAAAGATGGAGAGCAGGAGGAAAAGATGGTGACGGAGTATGAGATGGTTGGATGGCATCACCGACTCAATGGACATGAGTTTGAGCAAATGCCGGGAGATGGCAGAGGACAGAGCAGCCTGGCGTGCCGCAGTCCATGGGGTCACAAAGAGTAGACACGACTTAGTGGCTGAATAGAACTGGGTCATCTAGCATTACTTGCTCCAAACCCACTGCAGATATTCCTTTGGCAGTAGCCCTGCCAACGAACGTTCAGCCTTAATGACACACCCACACTGACATAAGTTCATCAATAGTAAGACGGCCTCTTTGGTGGGTCGTTTTCTTACTTAAAGATAAAATGTGACTATGTGTAATGTTCACTTATACTTTCACCAAATGTCTGGAATAACCCAAATGCCATCAACAGCAGAATGAATAGGAACAAGGTGGTCCAACCACTGTGTGGATACTCTGTGGTCTAGTGCACAACCCAAGAATGCACAAGCCACAACCACGGGCACCACGTGGGTTGATCACACAGACGTAACGAGCAGAAGAAGCCCAAGGAGAAAGAGTATATTCTATGTGATTCCACTTCTCATTATATATGTTCAAGTCAGATAAAACACGCCATAATTATTAGAAGTCAGACTATAGTTATCCTTGGGGCAACCACTGTCCCTTTGGGGACAGTAACTGACAGAGAGACATGAGTGGGCTTAGAAGGTTTGGGAAGTTTCTGTTTGTTTTTATTTTAATATTTAATTAAATTAATTTATTTGGCCATGCTGGG
Source organism: Aepyceros melampus (assembly GCA_006408695.1). NCBI lineage: Eukaryota > Metazoa > Chordata > Mammalia > Artiodactyla > Bovidae > Aepyceros > Aepyceros melampus. The sequence continues at coordinate 24,058 of SJXQ01001773.1, read as the reverse complement.
TCTTAGGTGCAGCATGCGAATTCTTAGTTGTGGCATGTGGGATCTAGTTCCCTCTCCAGGAATCAAACCCAGGCCCTCTGTATTGGGAGCATGGAGTCTTAGCCACTGGATCACCAGGGAAGTCCCCCGAGGTTCTGTTTCTTAATCTGGGTACTGGTTACTCACATATGTTCATTTTGTGAAAATGTGACAAGCTGAACACTCAAGACTTTTATAGTTCTCTGTATGTACATTACACTTTAATCAAAAGTACACAAAAGGAAAACCATTATGAGAAACATTAGATAACAGTCCATCAAGCGTAAGAAGAACATAGGTCAGAAAATGGAAAAAATTCAATTTACATTTTTCAGTGGTATGTGTATAAGTGCTCCAGTCCGAAGATGGATTGGAAGAGAGCCAAGGCATTACCATTAATAAATACAGTCTTGGAAAAAATATAGCCCCAATTTCCGTAATGGGAAAAGTCACCGGCAGAGCTCTGCCACACAGAAAGAATGAACAAGGGCGGTCACATTCAGACCTTCCATGAGGTCTGAGGAGTTATGCTCCCAGAGGCCATCTGCAAGCACCTTGGGAAGGCTTGGGTCCAGGCCACCCTGTCTTCAGGGGAGGTCTCTCTGGCCCAGAGCCATGGGCTTTTTTATTTTAAAAACGCTGACTAGGCAGCACCATTCCTTATTATGAGAGAACTGCTTTATATTCTTCGCATTTCACTTAAAGGTTGTAGTGCTACAGAGGGTATGCTGACTTTTTTTTTAAGGACACGCTGCTTACTTTTTAAGACCCAGATCAGATGCCACCTCCTCCATGAAGCCTTCCACCCAGCCCCTTCGAATTCACTGCTTTCTCATTTCCTCCCATTGAACTTTGTGTTTGCATCTTTTTTTTTTTTTTTTTTTAGTTTTTCTAAAGCAAGATAACATGGTACAGTGGTATGGGGGCCTTCAAATTGTAAAGATCAAAGTTACTTAGTTCCTCTGAGCCCAGATTTTCTGATTTTTCAAGTTACAGGACTGGATTGTTTTGATGATCAGGAGCATCTATAACACACAGGAAATACAGAATTGATAAAAAAAAAAAGATATTCTCCCTTACTCTATTATTTTCAGTGAACAGGCATCATCTTTAGCTTTCATATATTAAGGTTATTCTTTAGTATCTGTTCCCACATAAGCTCTACAAGTCCCATGTGTTTTGTTCACAGGTGAGTTCCAAATGCATAAAAGAGTGCCTACAACGATGCAGATGCTCCAAAAACATTCGGGGAATGAATGAATGAATTCCTTCTCACCCCTCCCGCTGTCCCACCTGGAGAACCTGATAGATTTATTAACATCAGTTGTTGTTCAGTCGCTCAGTCGTGTCCTCTTTGCGACCCCATGGACAACAGCACACCAGGCTTCCCTGTCCTTCACCATCTCCCAGAGTTTGCTCAAACTCATGTCCACTGAGTCAGTGATGCCATCCCACTGTCATCCACTTCTCCTGCCTTCACTCTTTCCAAGCATCAGGGTATCTTCCAACGACTTGGCTCTTTGCATCAGGCTCCTCTGTCCTCCACTATCTCCTGGGGTTTGCTCAAATTCATGTCCACCTAGTCGGTGATGCTATCTAATTATTTCATCGTCTGCTGCCCCCTTCTTTCATCATTTGCCTTTAATCTTTCCCAGTATCAGGGTCTTTTCCAGTGAGTCAGCTCTTTGCATCAGGTGGCCATAGTATTGGAACTTCAGCTTCAGCATCAGTCCTTCCAGTGTATACGCTAGTTTTAAGCTTTTTGAGGGCAGGAAGCCTCCTCAATGCAGCTTCTTTTAGCCCCCATATATCATGACCTAGCCTTGCACATAGGAGGCTCTGAGAAGTCAGCAGCAAGTTACCTTAATACTCAATTGTAAAAGCAATATAAAATAGATGAAATTTAGAGAACAAAACCTTGGCATTAGCAGCATAAAAGAGAATTAATATCTTAGCCCGAAGGCAGCATCCTGGGGCACAGTGGATGAATGGGTGTGTTATTTGGCTTAAGATTGCATGCAGCTAAGCCTCTCGATGCATATCAGTGAAGAAATATGAGAGGAGAGGAAGGAAATCAGAGACAACGGAGAGAATTGCCTGGCATTATTAAATAAAACTTTTTTCTACTTTGTTTTATAATACAGAAGAAGGAGTAGACTGCATGTATGCATAAAGAAATGAAACGAAATATTTGGGCGAAGCACGGGAAACAATAAAAATAAATAATTAAAGTGACCATACTCTGTTTTTTTGGCTTACACCAAATGAAGATTTGTGGTATAATAAATTTCATGCAGTTTCACTTAGAAAATGAAATATGCATTGGCTCATTCATAGGAGTGGGGTGGGGGTTGGGAGTTGTTAGTAAGCAATAAGGCGTGTATTTTGGGCTCTTGTAAATTCTAGGTGAGGAAGGTGTAGTAGTGGTTAATCACTTGGGCTCTGAGATTCTGTAGCCTGAAGTTGAATTTAGGTTTTACTGCTTTCTCCTCGTGAATGACTTTTGTCCACTTACTTAAGCTCCATGACAGCCAGACTTCTCTAGAGAAAGTGATGGGAGAGAAAGATGAAAGCCACAGTCTTTGATATCTGATTCTCATAAGTGACATACCAAAAAGTCATTGGTCACACAGACCAATCCTAGTTTAAGGAGACTACACAGAAGTGTGAATACCCCAGCTGGGGATCGCTGGGGACCACCCTGGAGGCTGGCACCAGATGGCTGAAACAGCTGGGGGTTGGCAGGAATCTCTGTCTCTCCACATGGGATTTCTGTGTAACTGGCTTGGGCTTCCTTATGGAATGGCAATCTTGAGATGATCAGGCTTCTAACAGGGCAATTTGCCTCACTCAGAGTGAGCTTCTATGGCCAAACATGGAAGCTTCCTGCCTTCCTAAGGCATGGGCTCAGAAATATTGGAAATTAAATCTGACTTCATCTTACTGCTCAAAGCACTCACAGAGTCTTCCCAGTTTCAAGAGTAAGAAAATCCTTTTGCAAGAAAGGATATTGGATCAGAGAAATCAGTTACAGTTATTGTTGGAAACAATCTTCCACATTGGAAGAGGAGAGTGGCATTGGTTCTTTGGAAGAAGTTAATACCAAACTAGGTGTGGACACAAACTGAAACCTGGAATCCGAGGAAGGAGGTGCCAATGCCAAAAGCTGTGCGGGGACTGAACATACTGTAGCTGTAATGACGGGAGCAGAGCCATGGAGGCTGGAAAGTGTGAGTCACTTGCGAGTATGCACGGAAATTTACTTGGCAGGAACAGGAAAGTCACATCAGGGACAGACAAGAAAGGAACAAATACAATTTCCAAAGGCACTGAGAACCCAGACTTAGAAGGAAACTCTATAGATTCTGGAGGAAATGATGCCATGAGAAATACTTTAGAAGTAAGAACTTAGACATTTGACAAACATTTACCAGGAGCCATGCACTTTTATATACGTTGGCTTGTCTAATTCTTATACTGAGCCTACATGTGAGTATATCTCCCTTATTTTTCAGATGAGGAAATTGAAGTTTAGGGAATTTGAGTAACCTGCCAAAGTTCACAAAGCCAGTGAGTGGCAGACCTGGTCTTCCAGCCCAAGTGTGTTTGAAACCCCATCCCCTCGGTTGACTTATTTGTTGTCATTAGAAAGCCCCAAGAGAAAGAAAGCTTTCAGGTGTTATTAAGGAGAGGCACCTGAATGAGGCAGACCCAAGGGGCTAACTTGCAGTTAAGATGGCCATGACATCCAGAGTAACCAACAACCACTCGAGCAGCACCATGGACAGAACTGGGTGCAGCTCTGGATAAGTGAAGTGAAGCGAAGTGAAGTGAAAGTCGCTCAGTCCTGTCCCACTCTTTGTGACCCCATGGACTATACAGTCATGGAACTCTTCAGGCCAGAATACTGGAGTGGGTAACCTATCCCTTCTCCGGATGATCTTCCCAACCCAGGGATCAAATCTAGGTCTCCCACATTGCAGGCAGATTCTTTACCAGCTGAGCCACAAGGGAAGCCCAAGAATACTGGGGGAAGGTAGCCTATCCCTTCTCCAGTGGATCTTCCCAACCCAGGAACTGAACTGGGGTCTCCCGCATTGCAGGCAGATTCTTTACCAACTGAGCCACCAGGGCAGCCCTTATAGATATGCAATATGGACAGGTGAGCTGGTGTATCACCCAGGGCACGGCTCAGCTCTCCACGGTCGCAAGGTGGGACACGGGTGCCTGTGTGTGTGAAATGGGCTGAGGGAGCCAGTAGAGGTAACCAGAGGAGCTGTCCTGGGGACAAACGCAGAGCAGGGGAATTCTTCTAGACTGGGGAGGAGTTCCTATAAAGGAGGAGCCTCTATAGGGGAGGAGCCTCGAGCCTCCTCTATCTGTGTGGTCTCATTTGTTTAATGCTGCAGCTTTAGGAGGGCTTCCCAGGGGCTCTAGCAGTACAGAACCCAACTGCCAAAGCAGGAGACAAGGGTTCCTTCCCTGTCTGGAAGATCCCCTGGAGGAGGTCTTGGCAGTAGCCACTCCAGTGTTCCTACCTGGAGAATCCCACGGACAGAGGAGCACTGCCAGGCTACAGCCCATAAGGTCGCCAAGAGTAGGACATGACTGAAGTGGCTTGGCACATATACGCTTTAGGAAGACCTTACACAGAGCAGGAAAGGACAAGATCCCCACAAAAAGAGCCAGATCAGCTGTGCAGATGCCTTTAGCTGGCTTTTAGGCTTTCCACAATCCTCATATCTAGGTCCTTCTTTTCTTCCCGTGGTGAATTCTACCAGTGATCTGTGCACCTTTCCGACTGAAGGGTGACTCAAGGGGCTCTGGTTTAGCTGGCTAAGGAGGTGTGAGGGGAACTTGAACATGAAGACTAGGATGTCCACACACATGTGCCTGAACCCTTTGAAGGAAGCAGAAAGCCAGAGGTAGGAAGGAAAGGGGCTCTGATCAGGAACTGGGGCAAAGCTCCCAGAAATTGAGGTTCTAAATTTGAACCTGATCTTCTAGAACCTGCTCTCATATTCTGAAGGTCTATTCATGAAGGTAGAAGGATGGGGTATATTTTACCTATCTGTGGTTAGCTTATCTAATACTTTAAATTTTTGGATGTACAGAGCATAGGACTGTCTTCTCGCACAAGCCCCAGAGGAAAGGGCCTGGGAATCCTGGCCCAAGCGTGAAGGAGCTGTTTATGAGACCTGCTCTTTCCCGTCTCCCTCTCCCAGCCAGCTCCTCTCGCTGGTCACTCTGCCTGCCAGCACCCCTCACTCCAGTTCCTCAGGCGTGATGATGGCAATTCTTGACCACGTGCTTGACCACGTGCTTGAAGGCAAGTAGAAAGTTACCTATTCTGGAAAGTTATACTGTCACAATTTCCCCGCTTCCTGAAGCAGATGATTTTTAACTGCGCGACCTCCCTCATTTCTGTTTGAAAATCCAACCAAAAGAGCAGCATTCAGAACTCTGCAGCCTTTCAAGGTAGGCGGCGTTGTGCAATTACAGAGCTGTGGACGAGGGCTCTGCCGTTGCCACCTCAGCACTCCTACCCCAGCCACTCTCCAGAGGCCGAGGGAAACACGGCTCCCACACTCAGTGCCTGCAAATGCTCCGAGTTAGCCCACGTGCTTTGAAAGACACATCCGGGATTTAAAATGTTACTTCTCCATCACATCATTCTTCCTCCCTAGACTTGCTTTCTTTGTGCCAACTTCCTTATGCCAGCCTACAAATGTAATTCCAAAAAGTCTTCATGGGATTTCATACTGTAAATATTTACAGTTAAATTTTTAAAAATATTTACCAAAAAATTTACAATTAAATAACTACATTTAAATTAAAATTAAATTTTGTAAAATGTTCAAGTGAATGTTTTAATTTGGTACCACTTTTGCATCTTCTACCTTTTGATGTCAAAGGTGTTTTCTGTTCATTATTTAGTACCCTGTGAAGAAAAACCCATGCAATAAATTCCTTTTACAATTCAGTGCCAGGAAGAATTGAAATTTTACTGGGAGAGCTGAAATGATTCATTTAGAGAGATAACAGTTGACTTTTAAACCATGATTTTTCCTTTTTTTCATTGGCTGCTAAGAATCTCAAAGTTAAATTTAATACTCATTATAACTATCTGATTCTAGTTTCCTGAATCACTTATCTCCCTTGTTCCTTAGTTGATATACTGGTCTCACTTATTTCATCTTTAGTTTTTAACTATTCTATGTGTTTTACTGTTAAAAGTTTTTTTTCATTAAACTTTTTCTTAATTAATGGGTTTCCCAGGTGGCGCCAGTGGTAAAGAACCCACCTGCCAATGCAGGAGACATAAGAGATGCGGGTTCAATTCCTGGGTCAGGAAGATCCCCTGGAGAAGGGCACAGCAACCCACTCCAGTATTCTTGCCTGGAGAATCCCATGGACAGGGGAGCCTGGTGGGCTACAGTCCATAGGGTTGCAAAGAGTCGGACACGACTGAAGTGACTTAGAACCCACACACACATAGCTGATTAACAATGTTGAGATAGTTTCAAATGGGCAGCAAAGGGACTCAGCCACAGAAATACATGTATCCATTCTCCCTGAAACTCTCTGAGTGATCCTTTTTAAAAGTAGGTAGATGTACACATTTTATTATAAACAAAAAACATAAGTTTATGCATTCTTACTTTATTAGGTTATCCATTGTATAAAAATGCTATTATTATAACCAACTCTAATGAGACCATGCAGCTTGAATTTTGGTAGCCATGAACTGAATAGTGATACCCATTTTCTCTTTCTGTTTCCTTTGTTATAAAAGTCTGTAGAAAAGTGGACACACATCTGCATAACCTAGCAGAGGTATTGGCTGTGGTGCTCACCATGGACATGACCTCCCATAAGCAGCTACCCTTTAGTTTCTTGTCAATACAGGGAGGGTGTTGGACCAGTTAAGATCCCTTCTAGATTCAATTCTTCCATTCCATGCCCTAAAACTTAACGGACTAGAGGTAGAGAACTGCATACGAATGAGATGACCTCTGGTTTTCCTGTTTGGTGACATGCTCCGGGATGGTGAGCCTTCCCAGGGAGGAGACATGAGCAGTGTTTCCAGAATTGGGACAGCAAGAGTTCAACTGACTCATGTCACAGGCAGCAACCTGTCATCACCGCTAATCCAGAAGCTATGGTTAGCACAGGAGCCTGTGCTGATCAAGCTTGGGTGGTAAACTCGGGGCCTTATCAGTCTCATTGCTTTCTCCAGGGTGTGCCCATATCTTCTGCTGACCTGAATGCCTACCCCTGTCTAAAGCAACTGCTTTAAAAAATAGCCAATATCACTATGCTGCTGCTGCTGCTAAGTTGCTTCAGTCGTGTCCGACTCTGTGCGACCCCATAGAGGGCAGTCCACCAGGCTCCACCATCCCTGGGATTCTCCAGGCAAGAACACTGGAGTGGGTTGCCATTTCCTTCTCCAATGCATGAAAGTGAAAGTGAAGTCGCTCAGTCACGGCCAACTCCTAGCGACCCCATGGACTGCAGCCTACCAGGCTCCTCCGTCCATGGGATTTTCCAGGCAAGAGTACTGGAGTGGGGTGCCATTGCCTTCTCCGATAGAAACACTAAAATGAGAGCCTTTGAGAAATGAATCTGTGTATAGGATCTCGTGCTGCTTGGAAAAGAGGCAACCGAATTGAAGTTTCCCATGGGTTATCTGAGCATTTACAAAGCAAGCTGCATATTGACTCAATCATGTGATTCTTCTGAGCTGTTACAGAGTTCTTCATCAACACAAAACAGAGGTGATAGATATAGCCTAAGCTGCCTTCCAGAAAACTTTAATCTTCTCAGTGATATTTCACAAGCTATTTGAGAATTATGCAAAACACGAAAGGCTTTTATTCCCATCTTACTTTTATGCCATCAATTCAGGGTATATTGAGAATATTTTCCCTTGTATCCTGAGAGGGGTTGGGCTACTCTTTAGGACTCGTATTTCAGTGAAGGATGTGAGTGACCAGTAATGTGATCCAGTTTCCACGCTGTTATCACTTACTATGTGCCTAGAGCTTTATGTGCCTTATTTATCATTTATATGACAACTCTGCAACATAAACATTATTACCATCACATAACCTTCATTGCACAAATTTTGAAACTCGGGCCTATAAAAGTTAAGTGGCAAGCTGAAAGCCACATGACAGGTAAGTGCTACATCTGGGATTCTGGCCAAGATCTGCCTAGCTCCAAAATGCATGCTATTTCCACTATAGAGCACTTTCTCCCAACCCTCAATCCTGCTATTTCCAGACTAAGAAAGAACCTTTCACTCATTCACTCATTTATTCAAATATCTGCTTTGCACAACCAGTGTACCAGGTCTTCTATACAATGCAAGAAGAAGATACAGTCCCTGCCCCTAGAGAAACCACTCTATTTTCTTCCATGCAACATTTAATCATTAATAATGAAATAACTGTGCTCTTTGAATGTTTAAAATTAATTATATCACTTAATATGTTTTTATATTCCATCTCATCCCTGAAGAAAGATTTCAGGAGGCTCATTTCAAAAACAGAAGCAAATATTTAGATATATAGGCAGAGACTTCCCATTTCACTAGATTTTCTTTGGGTCTTATGAACTGATGAATAAGCTACCTTTTATTTTGTTCAGACTGGGCTAGAAGGGTACAGTCCACATAACATCTCAGGAATTTCAGGGCAGCAAGTCAGCTTTTGGGAGGCTAAAAACTAAATAGTTGGAAAAGGTAATGGGTAAGTTAATAAAGTATTTCTACCCCTACTGTAAAGAACATTACAGTAGCTGCATCAAGCAGTAGATGTAATTAATAATATAATTTTCAAATGTCAACTCATTAATTCAAGCTGATTGTCATAGAATGTTACTTGAACCATTAACAAATGGGCCTCATGTTGCAGTGTGACCTAGGTAATAATAGAAATATTGACTATATTAACACCTCAGGTAGTCTTTTATGAGTTAGGCAATTTTGAATATAATTGCTGTTTGACTAGTAGATGCCTGGATAGGATTCAGCACCTTGAAAGACAAGTGCGATTTCACACCTACTGAAACTGCGATTCACCTGATGATACTGTCCAATTGCAGCCAGGTAAAGCAAATCAACCCTGAATATTCATTGGAAGGACTGATGCTGAAGCTGAAGCTCCAATACTTTGACCACCTGATGCGAAGAGCTGACTCATTGGAAAAGACCCTGATGCTGGGAAAGGTTGAGGGTAGGTGGAGAAGGGGGCAACAGAGGATGAGATGGTTGGATGGTATCACTGGCTCAAGGGACATGAGTTTGAGCAAACTCTGGGAGTTGATGACGGACAGGGAAGCCTGGCATGCTGCAGTCCATGGGGTGTAATGAGTCAGACACAACTGAGTGACCGAACAACAACTGGGCCTGGGAGTACCCCTCAGCAGGCCAGGGAGAGATCAAGGTAACAGTGTCAGCCAGGGCGAAGGCAGGGCTGGCAGCATCAGTCAGAGCTAGCCAGCAGTGCTGGCGCGGCAGCCCAGACACAGGGGCTGGGCACATGGGAAGTGGGTGCCATTATGGGCAGAGTCAGAGATGGCGTTTCTCTGCGTCCAGCCTGTGTGGAGAGCACTGGCATCAAGTGTGTCCCTAGATGAGATGTGCAGGCAGGGTGCCCAGTGATGGCAACAGAGCCCCAGAAGGCAGGACCACAAGAGGGCCAATTTAATGGGGAAGATATTGGAGGAGCTTAATGCAATCCCATCAGCAAATGGTGCTTTAGACAGGCCACCATTTAGCCAGTAACAGTCGAATCAAAAGGCCACACCTGCAATTTTTAAAATTCAGCAAGTCATTTCAAAAATATTAGAACAATTTGATGAATCATTTGCACAATTTATCTGGCTTGGTGAGCAGTTCCCTGGTGGCTCAGATAGCAAAGAATCTGCCTACAATGCAGGAGTTCAGTTCAGCTCAGTCACTCAGTCGTGTTCAACTCTTTGCAACCCCATGGACTGTAGCATACCAGGCTCCTTGTTCAATCCCTGGGTCAGGAAGATCCCCTGGAGAAGGGAATGGCCACCCACTCTAGTATTCTTGCCTGATGAGTTCCACGGGCAAAGGAGCCTGGCAGGCTATAGCCCATGGGATCATAAAGAATCAGACACAACTGAGCAACTAAAACTTTCACTTTCACTTATACCATTTATTTGGCTTGGTGAACAGTTGTATACTACATCATTCAATTGATTTAGAGAATAGAAAACAATTTTATAAATGTTGGATTTATATACGAATTTATATTTGAATATCACTCATGGGAAGGCCCCACAGTGGGGCCAGCAAAAGGCTCAGTGGCTGTCTGCACTCCAGAAGGGGGCACATTTCTAAGCAAGACTGCCCTGAGAGAGCCAGTCAGAAGAGGACTGCCAGCCAGACATGCTTCCCAGACTTATGCAAAGTCATGGCTCTGAGCCATATATGTATCAAGTATGCATCCCTTCCTCATGCCTATTACATCATTGTTAGAGCAACTAATGCCTATTACATCATTGTTAGAGCAAATGTGTTCCTTTTATTGCTAAGGTAGTAATTCACAGTTGGCAACTAGCTCTTTGAACCCTTGAGCCATTACTTTTAGAATGCTCTGTGAGTCTGTGAACTGCTCCAAGGCTCTTTTCTTCTTCAAAAGCTCTTGGGTGTGTGAGCAAGTGATTCCTGTGTGTGTGTGTGTTAGCTGCTCAGTTGTGCCTGACTCTTTGTGACCACATAGATAGTAGCCCGCCAGGCCCTGCAGTCCGTGGAATTCTCTAGGCAAGAATACTGGAGTGGATAGCCATTTGCTTCTCCAGGGGATCTTCCCAACCCAGGGATCAAGCCTCAGTCTCCCACATTGCAGGCAGATTCTTTACCATCTGAGCCACCAGGGAAGCCCCAAGTGATTCCTACTCCTTAGACATAAGGTAGAAAGATTTTTAAAAAGAATTCTACAAGAATAAAGAAAACCAAATCTCTGAACAAAGCAATCTGTCTTGCTGAAAAATTATTAAACCAACCAAACTATATAGACATTCTTTCCTATATAGGGCCCCTTGACAGTTAGGAAATATTTTTTGGTTACACAGAATTTATTGGAATTTTACAAAGAAATAGGTAATCATTAAAATCTTTACCCTTTAAGTGATTTTTGTTGACCCTATGAAGTAAGCACCATAGAGACGGGAATTGAGGTTGCCTGAATGGAAATCCGACTCTGGAAATGAAAGGCTCTATTCAGTCAAGTTCTGAAAGAAGTAACTGATGCAGAGACTGAACCACTTCAAGGACTTGCTCTGATTACAGACTCTGGTTGATGGTTCTATCCATAGCTCTTGTTAAAAGATGCAGAATTGAATTCTAGGCTGAAATTTTAATTTTTATCCCAGAGCAAACATCACATAGTAAAAGGCATTATAATGGACAGTTGCAGGTTAAGCTGAATATTTTTAAAGCAAATTCTTCTTGGACGCATAGAGGAGTCAAATATTTGTTTACCTGACCTTGAAATTACATATACTTACTGAGTACAGCTTCTGTTAGGTCCATACCATTTCTGTTCTTTATCGAGCCCATCTTTGCATGAAATGTTCCCTTGGTATCTCTAATTTTCTTGAAGAGATCTCTAGTCTTTTCCATTCTGTTGTTTTCCTCTATTTCTTTGCATTGATCGCTGAGAAAGGCTTTCTTATCTCTCCTTGCTATTCTTCGGAACTCTGCACTCAGATGCTTATATCTTTCCTTTCCTCCTTTGCTTTTTCCTTCTCTTCTTTTCACAGTTATTTGTAAGGCCTCCTCAGACAGCCATTTTTCTTTTTTGCATTTCTTTTCCATGGGGATGGTCTTGATCCCTGTCTCCTGTACAATGTCACGAACCTCTGTCCGTAGTTCATCAGGCACTCTATCAGATCTAGTCCCTTAATCTGTTTCTCACTTCCACTGTATAATCATAAGGGATTTGATTTAGGTCATACCTGAATGGTCTAGTGGTTTTCCATACTTTCTTCAAGTTAAGTCTGAATTTGGCAATAAGGAGTTCTGATCTGAGCCACAGTCAGCTCCCGGTCTTGTTTTTGCTAACTGTATAGAGCTTCTCCATCTTTGGCTGCAAAGAATATAATCAATCTGATTTTGGTGTTGACCATCTGGTGATGTCCATGTGTAGAGTCTTTTCTTGTGGTGTTGGAAGAGGGTGTTTGCTATGACCAGTATGTTCTCTTGGCAAAACTGTATTAGCCTTTGCCCTGCTTTATTCTGTACTCCAAGGCCAAATTTGCCTGTTACTCCAGGTGTTTCTTGACTTCCTAACAGAAACACAAGATATTAAGAAGGGGTGGCAAGAATACACAGAAGAACTGTACAAAAAATATCTTCATGACCCAGATAATCATGATGGTGTGGTCACTCACCTAGAGCCAGACAGCATGGAATGTGAAGTCAAGTGGGCCTTAGAAAGCATCACTACAAACAAAGCTACTGGAGGTGATGGAATTCCAGTGGAGCTATTTCAAATTCTGAAAGATGATGCTGTTAAAGTGCTGCACTCAATATGCCAGCAAATTTAGAAAACTCAGCAGTGGCCGCAGGACTGGAAAAGGTCCATTTTCATTCCAATCCCAAAGAAAGGCAAGGCCAAAGAATGCTCAAACTACCACACAATTGCACTCATCTCACACGCTAGTAAAGTAATGCTCAAAATTCTCCAAGCCAGGCTTCAACAGTATGTGAACCATGAACTTCCAGATGTTCAAGCTTGTTTTAGAAAAGGCAGAAGAACCAGAGATCAAATTGCCAACATTTTCTGGATCATTGAAAAAGCAAGAGAGTTCCAGAAAAACATCTATTTCTGCTTTATTGACTATGCCAAAAACTTTGACTGTGTGGATCACAATAAATTGTAGAAATTCTGAAAGAGATGGGCATACCAGACCACCTGACCTGCCTCTTGAGAAACCTGTATGCAGGTCAGGAAGCAACAGTTAGAACTGGACATGGAAAAACAGACTGGTTCCAAATAGGAAAATGAATATATCAAGGCTGTATATTGTCACCCCATTTATTAACTTCTATGCAGAGTACATCATGAAAAATGCTGGGCTGGACAAAGCACAAGCTGGAATCAAGATTGCCTGGAGAAATATCAAGAACCTCAGATATACAGATGTCACCACCCTTATGGGAGAAAGTGAAGAGGAACTAAAAAGCCTCTTGATGAAAGTGAAAGAGGAGAGTGAAAAAGTTGGCTTAAAACTCAACATTCAGAAAATGAAGATCATGGCATCTGGTCCCATCACTTCATGACAAATAGATGAGGAAACAGTGGAAATAGTGTCAGACTTTATTTTTCGGGGCTCCAAAATCACTGCAGATGGTGATTGCAGCCATGAAATTAAAAGACACTTACTCCTTGGAAAGAAAGTTATGACCAACCTATCTATATTTAATATAGATAGCATATTCAAAAGCAGAGACATTACTTTGCCAACAAAGGTCCATCTAGTCAAGGCTATGGTGTTTCCAGTGGTCATGTATGGATGTGAGAGTTGGACTGTGAAGAAAGCTGAAGGCTGAAGAATTGATGCTTTTGAAATGTGGTGTTGGAGAAGACTCTTGAGAGTCCCTTGGACTGCAAGGAGGTCCAACCAGTCCGTCCTAAAGGAGATCAGTCCTGGGTGTTCATTGGAAGGACTGATGCTGAAGCTGAAACTCCAATACTTTGGCTACCTCATGCAAAGAGTTGACTCTTTGGAAAATACCCTGATGCTGGGAGGGACTGGGGGCAGGAGGAGAAGGGGACGACAGAGGATGAGATGGCTGAATGATATCACTGACTCGATGGACATGGGTTTGAGTAACCTCTGGGAGTTGGTGATGGACAGGGAGGCCTGGTGTGCTGTGATTCATGGGTTTGCAAAGATCGGACACAACTGAGCAACTGAACTGAATTGAGTACAGCAGAGAAAAAAGGCTAGAGACTTTGTAATCGGTATAAGGGAAATAGTGAGGGGGTTTCCCCTCTAATAAAGGCTTTTTAACACTGTGGTCAGACTTTGAACTTTCTCAGATTCTGGTTGAGGAATCACGCGATGCCAGTTAAAATGAAAACTCCTCTGTCCAGCTCCCATATATTGAATGATGATCTGAGGGAGTTTGGAAAATACGCATATTGACAAAAACAGATTATTAAGAATAGTGAGATTTGAGAACATTTGTTCTTGAGATAGGGACTGATGACATTCACTCATTCATCTGTTCATTTATTCACTTGTTCACTCCACAACCATTTATTGAATGCATTCTCCTGAGTATGGGGCATATAGAAATAAATAGAAAACAGTTTATGTTTTAAGTAGCTTAAGGGCCAGATTTAATTTGCACCAGTGTTTCTCAGCTGAAAACAATATTATCCCTCAGGAGACATTTGGCAATTTCTGGAAACATTTTTCCTTGTCATGAGTCGGGGTAAGGGGTGGCATCCAGTGAGTAGAGGCCAGGAAGCTGCCATAAATCCTAGAGTGCACAGCCCCCCCCGCCGCTGGTTGAAGCAAGAATGTTCCATCCCAAAGTGTGAGTAGTGCTGAGGCTGAGAAACCACGATTTTCACTGTCCTGATTCATTCTCCCGGGCCAAGCATCAGAGTTACCTAGGAGCTTTGCAAATACCCACATCCTCCAATCACTGTGTAACAAATATAAACCTGTATGTAAAAGTGGAGCTGGAACCTGGATCTGTGGGCTGTGATCATTAGATGCTAGAGTTAAACAAACCTTGCTTTACAATGTGGACAACAGAAGGAACTTTCATCTGTGCCGTATAAATGCCCCATTGATATGATACAGTTACTCTACCAACATGATTTTATAAATAAAGACATGCTGTCGAACTGATTTGGTTTATCTCTACATTCCCACTTAACCAGTAGTCCAGATGTATTGTTTAATAGACAACTTACCATCCTAAAAAACTACTGTGACCTTCCAGCCAAGATGGCATTTACAACAGGGATTTGGATTTATCTTCCCATCTGAAACAGTGACAACAACAAAGAAACCCAGACCAAACATATGAAAAAGCTGTTTTGAAGACACTGAATACTAGGCAACAAGGACAGAGATCGTGGTGGTAAAAAAAATCAAATGTGATGAGGCCTATGACTGCTTCCACCTTGCTGCCTGGAGAGTTTCTAAGGTGTGATGTAGCGAGGGAAAAAGCAGGTGATATCCAGCAGACATCTTGAATTGAGGAGACATTGCTTAGAGTTCAAGAAGACCAAAGAGGCTACACTTTGCAGGATAGACCCAGAGAGGAGAATGCTGCTCAGAGAGAGAACTGTAGAAATCTACTCAGGAATCCCCTCAAGGATTCAGCTGAGTACTGGTCACGACATGCACTGGAGGCTGGGAAAGGAACCACCTGAGAGGATTCGAGGTAACAGTACCTGAAGCTCACACAGCACGTAGAACAAAGCTGGTTCCAACAGGCCAGAGTGGAAACCCCCATGATTCGTGGGACGCTGGGTAGAACATACAGAGGTGCTTGTCTCAGTAGCAAAGAATAATTAACCCTAGATGAGCACTGGACCATTCCCAGTTAACACATTTTTTAAACAAAATCCCAAAGGATCAAACTGTTCCTAAGTAACCTAACTGTATCCCTAAACAAAGGTCAAGAATACTTACTAACACAGATATGGTAATTAGTAGACAAGAAAACTAAGAGACTTACTACAACTGGATTCTGTATGTTCAAGAAGTTAAATAGAGCTATGGATGATATAAATAAACCTATACAATAATACATTAAAGGGCTTCCCTGGGCTTTACCAGATCATCTGGTAAAAAATCCACCTGCAATGTAGGAGACCCTGGTTCGATCCCTGGGTTGGGAAAATCCCCTGGGAAAGGGAAAGGCTCCAGTGTTCTGGCCTGGAGAATCCCGTGGACTATATCATCTATGGGGTTGCAAAGAGTCAGACACGACCGAGCCACTTTCACTTTCACTTTCAGTACATTAAAGTGGAATTTATCTTGGGAATACAAGGTAGGTTTATCATTCAAAAACCAGTCAATGTAATTCACTGTGTGTGTGTGCGCTCAGTCATGCCCGACTCTCTGCCAGGCTCCTCTGCCACGGGATTTTTTTCAGGCAAGAATGCTGGTTTGCATCTCAGTTCATGCAAACCAAGGCATTAAAGTCCAACATTCATTCAAGTTAATAACTTTCAGCAAATTAGGATTAGAAGGGAACTTCCTAAACCCCATGTAAATGACATCTACAAAATCCTACAGCTCATATCATATCTAATAATAAATGTTTTCTTCCCAAGGTCAGAAACAAGTCATTCTCACCACTTCTGTTCAGCATTGTACTGAAAGTTCTAGCCAGTGGAAAAAGGAAGGAGAAAGTAATGAGATGAACTCAGATTAGAAAACAAGTACAATTGTCCTTCTCACTGAGGACATAATAATGTAGACTATTGACGTCATAAACTATGGAGACTCTCCAAAGTTCGAGAACTAAACATTATCCAATTATAAGACTTACTTTAAAGCCATTTTGTTCAAGAGAGCGTGGTATTGGTGTCAAGTTAGACAAATATATAAATGGAATAGAGAGTCTAGAAACAGACTTATCCAAATGTGGAAAACATTTTGACAAAAGCATAGAGGCAAATCAGTGGAGAAAAGATAGCCTGGAACAATATGACAGTCTCGTACTGGAAAAATCAGATATCTATAGCAAAAAATAAACTTTAAAGCATATCATATGGAACAATTAACACAAAATGGATCATAGACCTCAATGTAAAACCTAAAATTGTAAATATTCTTGAAGAAAACAGGAGAAATCCTTTCTAACCTTGGGTCAGACAAGATTTCTTAAATAGATCAATAACATCAAAAATATGATTCGCTGATTTTGCTTTATGAGCTCATTTTCTGGGTTTGCTTTTGTTTCCTTTACAAGTTAGGTTTCTCTGTGCTTAGTCACTCACTCGTGTCTGGCTCTTAGTGACCCCATGGCCTGTGGCCCGCCAGGCTCCTCTGTCCATGGAGTTTTCCAGCCAAGAATACTGGACTGGGTAGCCATTTCCTTCTCCAGGGGACCTTCCCAATCCAGGGACTGAACCCACATCTTTTGCTTTGCAGTAGTCTCCTTACTGCAGGAAGATTCTTTACTGCTGAGCCACGTTTCCTTCACAAGCCTAACTTAATTCCCAGTTGTGAAAGTATTTCCACTTAATTTTTGCTTTGATTTGATTCTGCTAAGGGCTATAGCATTCTTCCTGGGTAAAGCTAGGTTTCATTTGTTTGTTAGGGGTACAGAACTGATGTTTTGATTTCTCATACGACACTTTTTTCCCACTGAAAGCCCTGCAAAAGGTGTATTTCTTTATCTTTTATCTGCATTGATGGGGATCTGAATTACTCCTTGTTGCTGAAGGAACACTGCCCAGATGCCGAGCTTTCCTCAGATGGTCTTGGGTCCAGCTTCCTATCTCGAGCAGCTCTGAGTCAATTCTTAGCTACCCAGGTACTTGTAAAAGTCCTGTCCTCAACCACAGCCCCAGCGGTCAGGGCAGCTGTCCACATCCAACTCCAGGTCCCCAGAGCAACTGGTCACAGCTATAGATTTGAGATCTATCTTCACTTTTCAACCAGAGATTTCTGTCTCTTTTGCATTATCTGTCTTTAAAATATTTCCTTTGTTCTATTTGAGCCAGTATTTCTATGTGTTCCCAGCAGGAAGGTTAACAGTGGCTGGGGGTTTCTTTTGTCTCGTTATCTGTGTATTTGTCCAAGTTCCTCAATGAGATAATAAGGCCGTCAGAGTTCATGTCTTAGAACTTTTAGCATTCAATCTCTCACCTAACATATCCTCAATAATTATTTTATGGTGAATAGTACTGTGTTAGGCTCACAAATGTTCATTGGCTGAAGGCTGAATGAAAGTAAATGGAAAAAAATCTTATTATGTACACTTCACTGCACCTAGCACAATACCACCTACAGCCTCCTTTTCATAGCACTTAAAATATTTTAAAGTGAAGAGGAACTAAAAAGACTCTTGATGAAAGTGAAAGAGGAGGGTGAAAAAGTTGGCTTAAAGCTCAACATTCAGAAAAGGAAGATCATGGCATCCACTCCCATCACTTCATGACAAATAGATGGGAAACAGTAGAAATAGTGTCAGACTTTATTTTGGGGGGCTCCAAAATCACTGCATATGGTGCTCGCAGCCATGAAGCACCATGGCTTACTTACTCCTTGGAAGGAAAGTTATGATCAACCTATCTATATTTAATATAGATAGCATATTCAAAAGCAGAGACATTACTTTGCCAACAAAGGTCCGTCTAGTCAAGGCTATGGTTTTTCCAGTGGTCATGTATGGATGTGAGAGTTGGACTGTGAAGAGAGCTGAGGGCCGAAGAATTGATGCTTTTGAACTGTGGTGCTGGAGAAGACTCTTGAGAGTCCCTTGGACTGTGAGGAGATCCAGTCAGTCCATTCTGAAGGAGATCAGTCCTGGGTGTTCATTGTAAGGACTGATGCTGAGGCTGAAGCTCCAGTACTTTGGCCACCTCATGCGAAGAGTTGACTCATTGGAAAAGACCCTGATGCTGGGAGGGATTGGGGGCAGGAGGAGAAGGGAACGACAGAGGACGAGATGGTTGGATGGCATCACCAACTCGATGGACATGGGTTTGGGTGAACTCTGGGAGTTGGTGATGGACAGGGAGGCCTGGCATTCTGCAGTTCATGGGGTCACAAAGAGTCAGACATGACTGAGCAACTGAACTAAACTGAACTGAATCCTAAATCAACAATTTTCAATTTTTCTCATCCCCAACTCACCTGAGGTACATTATTATTTCCAATTGTATTCAGCTTACCTAACTGTCAGTTTGGGTGGGGGTAGGTAAGATGCCTTATATCAGAATCCTGGGCCAGGTGTATGGTTTTAAAATTCTTTCTCCACCCACCTCCCACCATCCTGGTTGAAAATCACTGCCTTAGTCATCCAGACAAACTTCTGAAAAGCACTTCTCAACTAAACTAAAATTTCCCAAAGTTCATTATTGATTTTTCATCAACACATGTTTGGAATGGTCAGGCATGAACAAGCATTAATGCTTTAACTGGCTTCCCCAAAGCCATACGGAAGCCTAATGGAGTGATATAGCACATAGGGCCATTTGACTTCCATTTTTCTCAATGTGCTATTAAGCATGCAAACTTTTGGTTACCATACTGCATTTATCTGGGTAACCAACTGCAAGTATGTACTAAACTGTGTTGCAAATCACACATGTAAAAATTAATAGGGCCAGTGTCTTGATACAGAGAATAAAGGCTTGGATTTTTTTTTTTCAAAAACACAGAATTTTACCAGGCATGATATTTCAGGGAGTGTTTTCCTAATACAGCCATTCTCTTACAGGGAAGGGATTTCCAATGTGCTATGATGCTTAAAGTGTTAGGCAGAGCTTCTAAAAGCCCTGCTTCCTTCTGCCATGAATAAACAGCCCAGCAGTTTGTAAAAAGGCCTTATGCCATCTGAACATATTAGTCTCCTGGCTGTCTTTATCAGACTATGTATGCACTTCCTTGCTGAATTCACTGGCATAATTCCCAGCCAGGAAAGCCTCACAGCCATCTGCTCTATCTCTGGTACCCTGCCTATGTGCCAGGGGGATAGAAATCCTCCCCTAAGTACTACTTAGGTGTTTGGACTACTGTAAAAAAAAAAAGGAATGTAGAAAAATTATGTGCTCAACACATGTGGGCTGTTTCTGTGTTATGACATTTTATTACTCTTTGCTTTCCTGCATTTTCAAATTAATTCTACTAGCTGTAAACATGCACAGATGGAGGGTGGAGGGATGAAGGAAGAACAGGGGCCTGAAGGCAATGATGGGTAAGGGGAAAGCCCTGGGTAAGGAGATGTGTCTTGTCTCTGTTCTACCTTTAACTGAAGGTGCAACCTTGAGCAAGTCACTTCTACTTTTGACTTTCCTTATGTCATATTAAAAAGGAAAGGCTTCCCACAAGCTTGAACTTACAACACCGGTAAAACAAAAAAAAATTTAGAGCATGAGAAACAAATCCACAGCTTCCCTGGTGGTCCAGGGGCTGAGAATCTGCCTTGCAATGCAGGGTACACCAGTTCAATCCCTGGTCCAGGAAGATCCCACACGCTGCAGAGCAACTCCACGCACCACAACTACTGAAGCCTCGAACCAAAGTTCTGCAACAAAAGAAGCTACCTCACTGAGAAGCCCTCGCGCCACAAGAGGAGCTCCCACTTGCCACAACCTAGAGAAAGCCTGTGTGAAGCACCAAAGACCCACTTCAGCCAAAAAATCAAAATAAATAAACAAATCTTTAAAAAATTCCAAACGATACATGATTGACTCATGATTCAAATGAGTCAAAACCCTCACATACCAAGCCATTTGCAATAGTTACAGAAAAGAGCTAACATCCCCAACAAAGAACTCCTCCAAACTGATGAAAAGAAAAAACACAGATAACCCATAAAAATAGTCAAAGGACATGATACGTTTCATAGAACATGAAAAGTGAACGACCAATAAATGACAACATGGTCTCAGGTGGTCAAAAAACTTAATATAAAAGCAACATTGGGACACCATATTTTTATGCATCTGACTAGCAAATAGGAAAGAAAGAAAAAAGAATACTTAATGCCTGGTGCTGCTGCGCATGGAGGGACACTTTCCCACACTGCAGTGGGATGTATATTCATAGAAAATCTTAGGAAAGTGATTCAACAGTGCTTACCAACTTCCCCAGCAATCACGTTTGCGGCAGTCTACCCTATGGAAACAGAAGCAATGTTGTATAAAGACACGTGTGTGGACACTTTCATTGCACGTGGTGGGGAGGGGGAACAGAAAATAACCTGACTCTTCATCAGTGGAGAAATGATTGAATAAATTACTCTATGTCCGTGGTTCTCAACTGGGAGGGATTTTGCTCCTCAGGGGACATTTGATTGTCACAACTCAGAGCTAAGTGCTACTGACATTTAAGGAGTAGAGGCCACAGGTATCACTAAACATCTTATAGTGCATGAGACAGTGACCCCAAACAAAGAATCACCTCATCCAAAATTTCAAGATTAAGAAATTTTTATTGTGTGTATATATAAAAGCTGAAAGTGAGTCCTTGAGAAAATATTAAAAAGTTACAGAGTAACTTATAATATCTATTTTTTTTAATATTAGAAAATAATGCCAAACACACGCACACACAAACACACAAACACACATTTATTTGCATGAGCATGGTATAAAATATGGAAGTATTTTTACCATACTGGTAACACAGCTTACCTTGGGAAGGACCAGGAGTAGTTGCATGGGAAGAAATATATACCCCTACATGACTTAGCAACTGAACAACAACAACACACACATACCACCCCAAACATACATGGGCTCCCGTATTCCGGCTCTGAGATAGCTGAATGGCTATCATGTGGGATTGCTTTAAAATGTATACGTTTCCTTTGCAAATAAATTCATCTGTACCACTTTTTTAGATCCCACATATAAGCAATATTATGCAATATTGGTTCTCTTTCTGACTTACTTCTACATGGCAACATTTAATACAGTCTCAGATGTAGAGAACAAATGTATGGCTACCAAGAGCTGGGGGAGGGAGACAAATTAGGAGATTGGAACTGACATATATACATTCAGTTCAGTCGCTCAGTTGTGTCCGACTTGTTGCAACCCCATGGACTGCAGCACACCAGGCTTTCCTGTCCATCACCAACTCCCGGATCTTATTCAAACTTATGTCCATTGAGTAGGTGATGCCATCCAACCATCTCATCCTCTGTTGTCCCCTTCTCCTCCTGCCTTCAATCTTCCCCACCATCAGGGTCTTTTCCAATCAGTCAGTTCTTTGCATGAGGTAGCCAAAGTATTGGAGTTTCAGCTTAAGCATCAGTCCTGCCAATAAATATTCAGGACTGATTTCCTTTAGGATGGACTGGTTGGATCTCCTTGCAGGCCAAGGGACTCTCAAGAGTCTTCTCCAACACCACAGTTCAAAAGCATCAATTCTTTGGCACTCAGCTTTCTTTATAGTCCAACTCACATCCATACAAGACTAGTGGAAAAACCACAGCTTTGATGAAACAGACATTTGTTGACAAAGTAATGTCTCTGCTTTATAACATGCTGTCTAGGTTGCTCAAAGTTTTCTTCCAAGGACGAAGAACTTTTAATTTCATGGCTGCAGTCACCATCTGCAGTGATTTTGGAGCCAAATAAAATAAAGTCTGCCACTGTTTCCACTGTTTCCCCATCTATTTGCCATGAAGTGATGGGACTGCATGCCATGATCTTAGTTTTCTGAATGTTGAGTTTTAAGCCAACTTTTTCACTCTCTCACTTTCATAAAGAGGCTCTTTAGTTCTTCCTTGCTTTCTGCCATAAGGGTGGTGTCATCTGCATATCTGAAGTTATTGATATTTCTCCCAGCAATCTTGATTCCAGCTTGTGCTTCATCCAGCCTGGCATTTCGCATGATGTATTCTGCATTCAGTTCAGTTCAGTCGCTCAGTCGTGTCTGACTCTTTGCGACCCCATGAATCGCAACACGCCAGGCCTCCCTGTCCATCACCAATTCCCGGAGTTCACTCAGACTCACGTCCATTGAGTCCGTGATGCCATCCAGCCATCTCATCCTCGTCCCCTTCTCCTTCTGCCCCCAATCCCTCCCAGCATCAGGGTCTTTTCCAGTGAGTCAACTCTTCGCATGAGGTGGCCAAAGTACTGGAGCTTCAGTTTTAGCATCATTCCTTCCAAAGANGCAGAATAGCTCCTCTAGGCCCTCCTGTGCCTGCTCAGCCACCACTCCTCGGTTGCTCCTCCCGGCCGGCGGCCCTGGCCTCGGGGGTGGGTGGCTCCTCCCAGCTGCCACTCCTGGCCTCAGGGATCTCCTCCCTGCCGCCATGGCCTCGGACGTGGGGTCGCTCCTCCTGGCCACCGCCCTGACCTCAGAAGCAGGGTGTCTCCTCCTGGCTGCTGCTCGGCGGAGGCGGCCACCGCACTTGAGTGCCAGTACAATATTATTTTAATGATAATACGTCTAGGGAAAAGCTTAATATCTTGAAAGTCAAGCCTAAAGGGAAGTGCTGCAATTGTTTTTATTTGCCTCTCAAAAATGAAAAGAGTGAATAAACCTAGAGCCTATTATACAGAGTGAAGTAAGTCAGAAAGAGAAAAACAGTAATCCTATATTAATGCATATATATGGCATTGAGAAAGATGGTACAGATGAACCTATTTGCAGGGCAGGAGTGGAGACAGACATAGAAAACAGATTTTTAGACACAGGTGGTAGAGAGGAAGGAGAGCATGGGACGAATGGAGAGTGTAGCATGGAAGCATATACACTGCCATATATGAAATACTTAGTGGGACTTTGCTGTGTGAATAAGGGAACTCAAACTGGGGTTCTGTACCAACACAGAGGAGTGTGAGGTGGGAGGGAGGTTCAAGAGGAAGAGGATGTATGGATACCTATGGTTGATTCATGTTGATGTCTGGCAGACCAACAGAATATTATAAAGCAATTATCCTTCAATTAAAATAAATTTTAAAAAAAAGATACTCAATAGTGTTTAAATGTTAATAAGAGAGGACCAAAAAAGAAAGACCTGATAATGATGAATGAGAAGAATTAAAATTTGTAAGATTTATTCCTTTCCAAATAAAATTGTTAATTCACTCAAATTATTTATCATATGAAAATAAATATAATTTGCAAAACTACCAAACATTCTTTTAAACTTATGATTTATTCATTTAAAACTTTAAGATACATATTTTTTAACTAAGTGAAAATTAGAGATACCAAGGGAACATTTCATGCAAAGATGGGCTTGATAAAGGAAAGAAATGGTATGGACCTAAAAGAAGCAGAAGATATTAAGAAGAGGTGGCAAGAATACACAGAAGAACTATACAAAAAA
>SJXQ01001772.1:0-139592 GCA_006408695.1 Aepyceros melampus | reverse complement strand
CTTACTATTAAAATGGGCCTTTTAAAATACCACGTGAGCTTAGTTAGCAAACAATTATGACAATCTTATTTATACATATGAGTGCATATGATATTTTATCATATACTATACTATATAATGTTATATTATATTGTATTTTGTTTTGAAGTTAAGGGTGGTATTCTAGTGAAGTCCATTATAGTCACAGTGGCTGATGTGTATATATATATTTAAACTTATATCTATCGATTTCTCCATTGATAGCTTCAGTTTTTATGTTAGGAGGAAAGAAATACCCTGAAAAGTATTTTAAATTCTTTTGCAGTAACATCTTCAGACTTACCAAAGCTAAATTGTTTTGAACTCTGTAATTTTGAAATGAAAGTTCGGGTAAAAGTTCATTTGCAAATAGTTGAATGCAATCACTCAGCCAGAATTTTTACTTAAGTTATAACACTATGTTGCTTGCAGAGATCTTGAAAGACCAAGA
The DNA here is from genome assembly GCA_006408695.1 of Aepyceros melampus. Lineage (NCBI taxonomy): Eukaryota > Metazoa > Chordata > Mammalia > Artiodactyla > Bovidae > Aepyceros > Aepyceros melampus. The sequence goes on along the minus strand of SJXQ01001772.1, from coordinate 139,123 downwards.
AATGACATAAAATTTATGATATAATTTTCTAAATGACCAGCCATCTCTTCTTTAAGAAATGCTATCTTCATTTGTAACTCTCAGGATACCCTGAAATTTTAATACAAATAAGATTTCTGTGGTATTGAGTCCGCAACCCACACATAACAGCCCAGTATATCTTCATTAACAAGAAACATTTCTATTGATTTCATTTTGCGATGTTTCATATTACATATAACAAATATGTATGGTCACCTAAATGAATTATTACAATCCAATTTGAAATGATTGCATAGGGTTATTGTATTATCTCTAGGATGCTTTAGTCTCTGGGTGTCAAAACTGTTTTTATTTAATGGAATAACATGGAAAAGTTAATCAGAGTAGGTTAACCTCTGTGGAACTGAAGGTCACACGCATTTACTCTCAGTTGGAAATGGAGGAGCTTTTAGTTTTGAGCTGGGGGTGGGCAAAGGGGGAAGAGGGAAAAGCCAGGAGGGATTTAATGTCTGTGTTTCCTCCAGCATTGCTAGTATCACTTGGCTGATGGGGGCATTTCAATAACTGAATTTTTGATTAAAAAATTTCCTGCAAGCGAAATAAAATTAAACAGGCAATACAAACATAATAAAAAATCAATACTGCAGTTAACATTTCTATTGTAACTTATTGAACGACTGAACTTCAGGCCCATTCAGCTTTGCATACACACGCAACTGCTCAGAGTTTCTGACCAGGGTGAGGATGAGGCGCTGCAAAGAGTTTTATTCTCAAAATTATATTTCCAAGATAAATGGTGCTTCTTATCAGGTAAGTTCTTCTGCTTCCATGCCAAGAACACAGAGGTAGAAACTTTCCATTTGTTTCCTTAACATCATCTATTTGACGAGAACACAGAAGACACCAAGATTAGTGTTCACTGAACGTATCAGAACTTGTTTATTCACATGGTGCTTTCCCTTTCAGAGCAGGTCCCGTGAGGTTATGCTTTTGCCTCTGTGAATGTGAGTGATTTGTATGTGTGTGTGTGTGTGTGTGTGTGTGTGTGTGTGTGTTGCTGTAAAGGTACTTGCTTGCTCTTTCAGAACTCAGATGCACAGGTGGATGGCTCTAAAGGCATCCACTTAAAGACTACAGGGAAGCATTGCCCTTGAATTAAATCTGCTAATGTTTCAAAGATCCTTTAAATGTCTGATCAAGATGGTTGACTGAGATAATTGAGAAAGTCCCCCTACCAGTCCAAAAATAATGAAACACAATCCTCAGGTGAGACCAAAAGCTGAAAAGGAGCTCTCCAGATGTCAGGAACAAGGAGCCAGAGCTGGAGGAGAAGGAGGCCTGGGGGACTCTGGATGGAGTGTCTCCTGGGAGTGTGGGTTGTAACTACACAGGCAATGAGTTCAAGCATCAAAATCCTCGTGCAGGAGTTGAGACTGAACTCCCAGTACTAAGGACTGTCCGTCAATGAAATAGGGATTAAAGTGCTCCCCACCAGCCCCAGATGTGGGCTTCATGCTCTGGACCTTGGGTAGCAAGAGGTACGTGTGGGAAATCAGAAAGCACAAGCTTGTAAAGTGTGAATGTGAGACTAAATATACACAGCCAGAGCTCAAACCAGAAAAATCCCACTGACCAGAAAAATCCCACTGAAAACGAGTCTAGCAAAACGTGAACATGAAAACCAGCCTGGAGCTCCACAGAGTCTGCAGGAGTCCAAGTTCAACTGTCTTCCTAAGGTGACCTCCAAAACCCAGGGCACCCAGTGGGAATTCTTACAAGGGCAAAAATATGCAAAGACAAGCTTGCATTTCACACCCCATGCCAGCTTGTGTGTTCTCATTTTCCTCAAGTAACTAAAAAATTAAAAAATACACAATAACATCTACCCCTCAGAAGAAGGTCAACAGATGCAACAAATGGGAGAAGTCACTAAGAACTGCAGATGAGAGTAACGTCCAAGGAATTTGAAAGCAGGCATTATTTAGATGAGCAGGGGGAAAAGTGAGAAATAGGTTTTGTAATGTAAGATGAAAAGAAGGTGGATTGAGAAAGAAACAAAGATTGCTAATGCAAGTGAAGAGGAAATAATTTGGAAGATACAGCTGAAAAACAAAACACTCAAATACAGCTCAAAAAGAAAAAGGAGATGGTATAAATATGAACAGAAATTGAGACAATGAACACAGAACAAGAAGTTCCACAATACAACACATAGGAGTTTCAGAAAGAAATTAGAGAAGAATGAAGGAGAAATAATAGCCCAAGACATATTGGAGGAGTATTTTCCACAATGAAAAATTGTTAAAACAGTTTGCAATAGAATCCTGAATCTTGAAGAGGGTGAATAACACGAATCCATACCTTACGCATTGCAACAAAACCACAGAATATGCAAGATGATTTAAAAACATTTAAAACACGTACCTGAAGAGGAACAGCAATTAGACTGATAGCAGACTTCTGATTGGGAACAGCAGATGTCAGAAGATGATCAAATACTATTTTCTTTCTAAGTGGCAAGAGAAAGTAACTATCAACTTCATATCTATACTCAGATATATCATTCAAGAGGGAGAGCAGCTTTTCCCAGCAGCTATGAGCCTGGAATGCTGGTAAGGCTGCTGCTAAGAGTCCTTATAATCATTTTTCCTCTTTTTATTCACCTCAGAATTCTCTCAGTATAATGGGTTCACTCCCTGCTATAAGTAAAGAGAAAATAAAGATATTTTTTCAGACACACAAGACTAACAGACTTACTACCTGAAAGATCAAATAAAATAATGCAATATTGAAAGAAGAAAATGCAAGCTATAAGGGATCACTGGGCATCAAAATGCAAAACAGTTATGAAACATAGTAAAAGCGTGTTGAAGATCTGCTATAAGAATAGTAATAATAATATTTGAGGGGATATTTATTTGAAATGAGAAGGAATGAAAATTCTAGACATCAGTATCATGGATGATATAGAAAGGCAGTATTTGGGGATGGAATTAAAGATTTTTTTCTGGTGGGAGAGTAGAGATACTGCTTAGCATCAAAATCTGAAAAAAATAGTAGGGTATGCTTATATTCGGAGAAGGCAATGGCACTCCACTCAGTACTCTTGCCTGGCAAATCCCATGGAAGGAGGAGCCTGGTAGGCTGCAGTCCATGGGGTCGCTAAGAGTCGGACACGACTGACGACTTCACTTTCACGTTTCACTTTCATGCATTGGAGAAGGAAATGGCAACCCACTCCATTGTTCTTGCTTGGAGAATCCCAGGGACGGGGGAGCCTAGTGGGCTGCTGTGTACGAGGTCGCACAGAGTCGGACACGGCTGAAGCGACTTAGCAGCAGCAGTAGCAGCATGCTTATCAGTTCAGTTCAGTCACGCAGTCATGTCCGACTCTTTGCGACCCCATGAATCGCAGTACGCCAGGCCTCCCTGTCCATCACCAACTCACAGAGTTCACTCAGACTCACATCCATTGAGTCCATGATGCCATCCAGCCATCTCATCCTCTGTCGTCCCTTTCTCCTCCTGCCCCTAATCCCTCCCAGCATCAGAGTCTTTGCCAATGAGTCAGCTCTTCGCATAAGGTGGCCAAAGTACTGGAGTTTCAGTTTTAGCATCATTCCTTCCAAAGAAATCCCAGGGCTGATCTCCTTCAGAATGGACTGGTTGGATCTCCTTACAGTCCAAGGGACTCTCAAGAGTCTTCTCCAACACCACAGTTCAAAAGCATCAATTCTTCTGCACTCAGCCTTCTTCACAGTCCAACTCTCACATCCATACATGACCACAGGAAAAACCATAGCCTTGACTAGACGGACCTTAGTCGGCAAAGTAATGTCTCTGCTTTTGAATATACTATCTAGGTTGGTCATAACTTTTCTTCCAAGGAGTAAGCGCCTTTTAATTTCATGGCTGCAGTCACCATCTGCAGTGATTTTGGAGCCCAAAAAAACAAAGTCTGACACTGTTTCTACTGTTTCCCCATCTATTTCCCATGAAGTGATGGGGCCAGATGCCATGATCTTCGTTTTCTGAATGTTGAGCTTTAAGCCAACTTTTTCACTCTCCTCTCTCACTTTCAACAAGAGGCTTTTTAGCTCCTCCTCACTTTCTGCCATAAGGGTGGTGTCATCTGCATATCTGAGGTTATTGATATTTCTCCCAGCAATCTTGATTCCAGCTGGTGTTTCTTCCAGTCCAGTGTTCTCATAAGTATAAGTATAAGCATTTCTCATAAGTATAAGTATAAGCATGCTTATACTATAACAATAAAAATATAGAAATGTAAATATATAATTTCAAAATAATAGGAATAAAAAAGGATTAAAAAAAAGAAACAAAAACAGAGCAGAAGGTAGGAAGGGAAAAATAGTAAGGGAAGTGATCGCTACAATAGATCAAAATAAATGTAAATGGATCAAACATTTATTAAACCATCAGTGTCTCAGACAGGAATAAAGTTCCCTCATTCACTGGATACTCTGACAGTATGCTGGTTACACAATTCTCCAGTGTTGGTGTGGAAGGAAGTAATTTTTCATGACAAGAACCCTTCATTTCACTCTTATCGTCATAAGAAACGAAGTGTTATCCATCATGTCTTTCTGCTGATATGATCAGATTCCAGATCAACAGTCTCCTCCAATGTCACGATGATGCATCTCCAGGGGGAAGGGGTGGGACAGCTGATTTTTTGACAGTTCTACCCATATCTAGAGAACACAGGAAGGCTGAAAAGCAGTGAGACTCTTCCTGTGTGGAGCAGATGGAGAGGTGCCAAAAGGCAGGCCGAATTGTTAGATGAGTCACAATACAGCTGAATGGCTTTACTCAATGAGCGCTGATAACTGAATCAAGGACCACACGCGGAGCGGTTTCCATGGAAGAGACTTTGGGGTTTTAATTGAATTTTGGCTCAATAAGATGCGGCTCCTAGATCAGCTAATGGGATTTTAGAAGGCAATAATGGAGGTAGAGTATCCATAAAAGGATGTGATGGTGTGTAAGACTCCCTGCTTGTTCTTATCTGACCACACCTGGGAGGCTGAATCCAAAGGTATAGTTATCAATCCCCATCGCATGGATTCTTAAAGGAATAAACGGGTTGCTTATGGTAGAGATGCCATCTGTCCCTAAATATTCCATGAGCTATCATGGTGCAGGCAGGTATGACCTCATCTTTGTGGTCTCAGTAAAGAGAACTAGAATCACTAAGAGCTGTGTAGCTAATTGTTCAGCAATGAGTGGACAGTTTCAGGAGGCAGAGAACTTCCTATCACAGAAAATGCTCAAATAGAAACTTCCCTGGTGATCCAGTGGTTGGACTTCACCTTCCAGTGCCGGGAGTAAAGGTTCCATTCCTGGTTGAGGAGTGAAGATCCCACGTAGTCCATAGTCAAAAAACCAAAACATTAAAAAAAAAAAAAAAAACAACACCCAGAAGCAACAGTGTAACAAATTCAGTAAAGACCTTTTTTAAAAAAGAAACTGTTTAAGCAAAGTGAGACAGCTTTCTTTCTGCAGCAACTAAAGGAATTGATGCACTGGGTTGGGGGTTGAGTATTCTGGCCTACCCAGAAAAGTCTACCCCTAAGGCTTCGATTCTGTGTTTTCCCTGACATGTTCAGTGAGTACCCAGTGTGGGAGTGATATACACATCCCACTAGTGACTTCCTCCTGAAGCTTCATGTGTTATTTGTGATGCTGACCCAATAAGGTGAATCCTGACAATAAATTAAAGAAAGAAGAAAAGGTCTCTGTGAAGGGAATCCCTCCACCCCTGTTCAGAGCATCACAACTTTGTGATGTCTTTAGAACTATCTGAGGATATTACATGATCCCTGGGTTCTTGTTAAATTAAATCAGCATTTCTTACCAGCTTCCCAGATGGTTTCTATTCTCACTTAGGCATGAGAACCACTACTGGATTTTAACCCAGCCACTGGTTACTTTTTGAAACTTGTTTTCCTCAGACTTTTTCTGCTCTGACAGCTCTAATAGATAACATTCTCACATGAACCCTCTCAGTGTTGTTGGTCCTGGGATATAAAATAGGCAATAGGTTGTATGCAAATCATATGTAATAAGTTGTAACCCCACCCTTGTCCTTGCTCAGGGTCAGTAGACATAGAAATTCATTGAGGACTGGTAATGGCTATATATTTACCCATCCACCCATCTATCCGTCTACACTGCACATCCTTCCATCCATCCACCTTGTATTCAGTAAACATCTACTATTTGTGGCTTCCTGGTGACTCAGTGGTAAAGAACCTGCCTGCCAATGCAGGAGGCAAGGGTTTGATCCCTGGGTTGGGAAGATACTCTAGAGAAGGAAATGGCAACGGACTCCAGTATTCTTGCTTGGGAAATCCCATGGACAGAGGAGCCTGGTGGGCTACAGTCTATGGGGGTCTCAAAGAGTCGGACACAATTTAATGACTAAACAACAGCAAGTATTGTTCGCGGGGCATGCCGGGAAATGGTGGGAGATGTGTAGGGACAGATTCATCACGACGGTTTTCACCGAGAGACATGAGGACTATCAACGAGCCCTTTGAAGGTGTGTCCTTGGTTTCCCCTTCCACTGAGGCGGCACCGCCACAGTGAAAATGCTGAAGGTATTGGAAGCACCTCAGAGTGGTTGGTTTTGAGTACACTGTGTGACTCTGGGGATCTGTTAGCTCTCCGAGACTCAGTTTCCTCATTTCTAAAGTGGAATGATAAAAACTGTAATCAAATTGGTGTGAAGATCAAATAAGATAACGTAGCCAAAGAATGTTGTACAGTTTAAACCTTTTATGAATAGTAGTGTGTGTGTGTGTGTCTGTGTAATATATATCCAAACTTGACTTCCCCTAGAAGCAGATTCTGAGATGAAGATTCAAGCTCAGCAAGTTATTTTCATGGGAAATTAAAGATTAATGCTCCTGGGGGACTTTGGGAAATGATATTGAACTACAAAATTTTCCCACCTTGGAGTGTGTGTAGCCACTAGCTTCCATCAGTCACTGGCTGCTCCCAGTAGCATTAGTCAATTCCAACCTGCAGTGTCTGTGAGCAGATCAGGTTCTGGGAGCCGGAGAAAGCCTTCAGGCAGAGAAGTGCAGGTGTTGGAGGTTGGACGTTGGGTCAGAGTGCACTGGAAAGGGAAGGGTCACAGGGATATGGATGGGGCATCCGTAGCGTCTGCTAGTGTGTGTGTGTGTGTGTGTGTGTGTGTGTGTGTGAGGTTCCATATGTGAGTTTTAGATGGGGGCTTCACTAGATGGCTTTAATCATGCAGAGTCAGCTTCAGTGGACAACATCTGGTCAACACACGGGATACAGGTAAACCACCGAATGCTTGAGAGATGGGCACACATTCCCTGTTGCTGTTTTGGAACCTGGCATTGAGTCTGCCCTTTCTTACTGGGGTTTCTGGGGCCCCATGAGGAGCAATATCCCACTTTCCAACTCTGTCTTTGCAGCTGGATTTTTCTTCCTGAACCACTATGCTTCCATAGAAGCTTCTATCAGAAGCATCTCCTCTTCTCTCTCTCTTCTTGAGAGCTTTGTCTTGTGTTGATAGCACTGATGTAGAGACATGTCCATAGACACTCAGATAATCTTCTGATATTAATAATCTGGTGCACAGAGCCTCAAACCAGACATACAGAAAGATGTAACCCTCTCTTTGTGTGTACAAGCTTGGTATACATCCTAAAATGAACTTTACTCCCAGGCCGTGGGGTTGAGAGCCACTGGGGCCAGAACACGACATTTGTTGCTGTAGCCACCTACAGTAAATGGCCTGTGCATTATAAAGCCTTGATTCTGCTGGTGAGCTTTCAGTCTCCACAGTCACATTGCGTGGGGTTAGAAATGAAATGGAATTCTGCCCCATGGATAAAACTGCCTCCAAGCCTCTGGAATTAAATGAAGGAAAGAGTGGGCCTGAGTTATTGTCATAGCTTAAAGGATTTCCATTGACCCTAAGGCTTGATGGAATTTCAATCCTGGGCTCTGAGTTTGCCTTCCCTGGGGACAGGTTCTGTGTCCAGGGTCAGCAGAACAAAGGCCCACCAGGGCTGTTAATATTTCACAAAGGTAAAGGTGGAAACGGCTTCGTAAGTGATGCATTGCTCCTCCTAGGCGACTCTTGTGAGACTGGGTGTTCCTACATTCAGGAGGTTCCTGTAGCAGCTTGGTATCCATCTGGTGCTACATTCTTACATCCTGTTACAGAAATTGGCCTGGTTTGTCTTAGCTCCTGGTCTTCCCTGAATAACTGGGGTCCTCTCCCAGTGCTGGTTTGGCTCACCATCCTTTCCCACGCGGTGAATTCAGGAGCCGCAGCTTTCTCCCAGCCCCACTGCCCACATCCTCTCAGCTAAATCTAGAGATGACAGCAGGCCATGCGCCACACGTGGGCGAGCCTCTGACTTGTGACAGTATTTGCTGAGTCTGCTATGCACTCCAGCAGGGAGATGCTGATAGAAGAAGACACAGTCTCTCACACTGAGGGTAATCGAGTGCCTGGGGAGGTTGGACAATTCATATTGTCCACAGACACCAACTCAGGACACCGTGATGGCCACATCAGTCTCAGGGTTAAAATATGTGTCTTAGTAAGGCTATTGGCACCAAGACTCAGGAAAGTTTCAAGAGAGCAAATGGAGTTGCTTCTTGAAGGACTGAGTTGAGGGACTCTTCTAGTGACGTCACAGAGGCTGCAGGGTGCTGGGTCCAACATGAGCTGAGCTTTCCGGGAAGTGCATTTGGTATTTGATTGTCCTGCACACACTCATGAACTTGGAGGTGGCACTCTGGCTAGTGGCTAAGAAGTCAGGCTCAGGAGTCAGACTCTGGACTCACCAGGTACCAGCAGTGGGCTCCGGCCCTCAGTTTGCCCAGCTGTAGAATGGGGATAATGAGAGTGGAAACTCTACATATTCCTGGTGTGGGAACCATATCTAGAGGACTGAAGGAGTTGGTAATTCTAAGGCACTCATGCCTGGACTGTGACAGAGGTGAGGTTGCTGTTACTGGGGCTGTTATTCATCATATAATCTCACAGGAAGAACTTGAACTTTTCTGTCCAGATAGGAGAACTTCTGTGTGGGAAAAAGCGATTTTTTAGAAAAGGATCCCTTAGAATGGATACATGCATATGTATGGCTGTCATTTAAGCCATCTAGTGTATGTTAGTCTGGTATGGCACTCCAAAGTGTTAGTCGCTAAATTTTGTCTGACTCTTTGCGACCCCATGGACTGTAGCCTGCGAGGCTCCTCTGTCCATGGAATTTTTCAGGCAAGAATACTGGAGTGGGTACCGTTCCTTTCTCCAAGTGATCTTCCTCACACAGGGATCAAACCTGGGTCTCCTGCACTGCAGGTGGATTCTTGGCCAGCTGAGCCACCAGGGAAGCCCTGCGTATATATGACTTCATCCCTTCACTGTTGACCTAAAACTATTACAGAACTGTTAATCCACTATGTCCCAATGCAAAATAAAAAGTTTAATATATATATATATACACACACATATATATATATATATATATATATGTATATATATATATTGGAGAAGGCAGTGACACCCCACTCCAGTACTCTTGCCTGGAAAATCCCATGGACGGAGGAGCCTGGAAGGCTGCAGTCCATGGGGTCGCTGAGGGTCGGACATGACAGAGCAACTTCACTTTCACTTTTCACTTTCATTCATTGGAGAAGGAAATGGCAACCCACTCCAGTGTTCTTGCCTGGAGAATCCCAGGGACTGGGAAGCCTGGTGGGCCGCCTTTTCTGGGGTCGCACAGACTTGGATATGACTGAAGTGACTTAGCCGATTTAGCAGTATATATATATATAATAAAATAATCACACAACTGAGCAGTCAAAAATAAATACATAAAAAGGAATAACTTAGATAGTAGGTGGCAGAAATGGGAGGAATGTTGGAGGATCCTGACTCTAAACTGTAGGTTCCTCTGTGTCAAGGCCAGGAGGCTGTGACTCTTCATCTTTCTAGGAGAAAACAAAATTTGGTCTGAAAGTATCCACTGTGTAACCATATTGTTCTCAGAAACCAAGATCAATAATTCTGAACTGTATCAAAATGCCACAAGAAAGTAAATGATTCCACAGCTCCAACCACAGCACTGGAAGTAACCAGCTTCTGCTGAGCACCATGCTGAGGGCTTGGGGAAAGATAACAGCTGGTATTTTTTTCCCCTGTATTTTGGAAACTTAGAGTGTAGAGAGAAAAGATTAGGCGGACACGGCCTCCTAAGAAATTACAACAGCAGAACTCAGGTAAAGATGGCTGTGTTTCAGACTCTGTTCTGTGAGCTTTACATGCATTAATTCATTCAATCTCATCATAACACTTTGAGGTAGGTTACAACATTAAACCCATTTTCCAGATGAAAATACAGAGGCTTACAGAGGCAGTTATTTTACCAGGTTAACCCAGACAGAAAAAGAGCTGGAACAGAACCCTGCCCAGAGTCTGCGCTCATGTCTAATTATTAAAGAGGACATTTTAACATTTATTAAAATATGTCATTGTAAGAAACTATCTAATTGAAGTGAAATCAAACCTCAGTAACATTTCCACAGGCCATCGAAAATTACTAAATGCAATTTTTGTTTTTAGTCTTGAAGATGATACATTTATTTATTTAGAATAATGAACTTTAAAAGTTAGTGGTACATATAAGGAAGTATTTGTCACTATTTTTTTTGGGGGGGGTGAAAGGGTATAAACTAAGTTTTAAACATTCTTTTAATGAGAAAATGAATGAGTAAAGTGCTCCTGGGTTACATTTTCATTCTTCAAGATACTCCCTTTGGCTTGATGTATGAAGTTGGAGGTTTCAAAGTTTATCCTATTGTAATATAAACAGTCTTTTCTAGTGGTGGTGATATAGACAATCCCTACCTTCTGGAAGGGCAGATTTACAAGTTAGTTTTGGGGATTAGGGTGTTTTTCCTCATACAAAGAATGGCAGGATCCCAAGTGGGGTGAGAAGAAACACCCCTGGTATGTTCACTCCCAGGGAAAGTTATCAGGAGTATTAATATTTGCTGGGCAGACACCTCCTTCCAGGGGCATGATGTAGCTTCTCCCCTTCCTGGTGAGGGGCTGGCTGTGGAGGCTGGGGGTGGCTGGCATGCTCACTTATGGGACAGTGGTTGGAGGGAGGGGAGGGATGGGAAGGGGACTGGGGGCTGGGGAGTAAGAAGCTGGTCATCCCTGGGTCCAGCGTAGTTTGGACGTCGTTTTAGCCAGCAACCTTCATGATGTGTTATTGTCTATCTTCCCTCCACCTTTTGTTCCTTTTCTTTTTTGGAGATCTCACTGATGAGCCTGAGTTAATCCTGTACCACCACCACCACCACCACCACCACCACCACCATCATTTCTCTCCCTTGAAGCCCTCTGTGGAACAAGACACTTCTCAAAGCTTCTCTCTGTTTCTTCGGCATCTCGGGTAAATGACCTGGATGTTTTCTGTAACAAGATTGTGTGTGTGTGTGTGTGTGTGTGTGTGTGTGCTCAGTTGCTCCGTCTTGTCTTCCTGTTTGACTCTTTGCGACCCCAGGGACTGTAGCCCACCAGGCTCCTCTGTCCATGGGATTTTCTGGGAAGAATGCTAGAGTGAATCTTCCCCACCCAGAGGATCAAACCCAAATCTGCTGAATCTCCTACATCGGCAAGTAGATTCTTTACCACTGTGTCACCTGGGAAGCTCCGTAACAAGACTGTACTGGGTTGAATGGTGTTTTGCAAAAATTCATGACCACTTGGAACCTTCAAGTGTGACCTTATTTGGAAATGGGGCCTTTGCAGATATAATTAGTCAAGAAGAGGCGATACTGGTGTAGGGTGGTCCCTAAATTCAGTTACTGGGGTCCTTATAAGAAGAGAAGGGTTTCCCTGATGGCTGCTGGTATAGAATCCACCTGCAATGTGGGAGAACTGGGTTTGATTCCTGGGTTAGGAGGATCCCCTGGAGAAGGGAATGACTACCCACTCTAGTATTCTGGCCTGGAGAACTCAATGAACTATTCCATGGGGTTGCAAAGAATTGGACATGACTGAGCGGCTTTCACTTTCAGTATAAGAGAAGTGGCCTCCACAGAGCCTGAGGGAAAAAGCTGTGTGAAGACAGAGGCAGAGAATGGAGTGATGCTGCCGCAAGCCAAGGAGCATTTGAAACCACCAGAAGCTGCCAGAAGTGAAGGATTCTTTCCTAGAGCCTCCACAGGGCCGTGGCTGTCCCAGCATCTCAATTTTGGACTTCCAGCATCCAGAACCACAAGAGAACACATTTCTGTTGTTTAAGCCCCTCCCATTTTTGGTAATCTGCTACAGAAGCCCTGGAAACAAACACCGAGAGGTTCAGTGGGGCTCCTCTGCTGGCCACCCAGCCCGTCACCAGCCACCACCCAGCACCTCTGCTCAGTGTTTCTAACAAACCTGGGAGGGAAGAAGGAAGACATAAGAGTGAGAGATAGAACCTCTCACCGTTAAGACAAGTGAGATGACCCAGGGAAATACTAAAAGATTGGAGATGCCCCAAACAAAGGGAGACTTGCTTTCCCTGGCTGGATGTTGGCTTAAGAACTGAACTTTCTGATTTGCCTCTGAGAGACATGGGAGGGGAGCAGAGGTTGGATGTGGAGCAGCCTGAGTTTCTTTTTTTTAATATAATTTTTATTTTCTTTAATGCCAAAAACATTTTGTATTGGGGTGTAGCTGATTAACAATGTTGTGATGGTTTCAGATGAACAGTGAAGGGGCTCAGCCATACAGATACATGGATCCATTCTCCACCAAACCCCTCCCCCATCTAGGCTCAGCTTGAGTTTCTTGTGGGTCGATGGACATCCTAGAAAGGAAGCTGAGCTTGAGCCATCTTGTTGGTACTCATTAAGTGGGGTCTCCATCAGGTACAGGAATTCTAGCAGTAAGAGGTTTTGAGATTTTCCTCTGGTATCCCTGGTGGCTCGGTCAGTAAAGCATCTGTCTACAATACAGGAGACCCGGGTTCGATCCCTGGGTCAGGAAGATCCCCTGGAGAAGGAAATGGCAACCCACTCCAGTACTATTGCCTGGAAAATCCCATGGACAGAGGAGCCTGGAAAGCTACAGTCCATGGGGTCACAACAAATCAGACACGACTGAGCGACTTCACTTTTCTGGTATAAGGAACATGAAGAAGGGGTGAAAAAAGGGTCAATCCAGGACTGGGTTCAAAATATCAGGGCAATGCAATAAGAAGGGGTGGAGACGGGAATTTACAAAGCCCTCAAAGCTCAGACTTGTGCCCCACAAGAGAGTTAGCACTTGGGTACTGCCACTCATAAGAATCATAAGCCAGGTATCCAATAGAGCTACAAGAACCATCCAAGATAGGATGTCATCAGTGGCCACATAGGCGAGTCGACATGTCAACTGAGTTAGCTGAGTGAGTAGTCAACTGACAGCTCTGGCAGGAGTGTGTGAGCCTTGTAAATGCAAATCCCCACACCCCTCAGGATTTAGAGTCCCAGCTCAAGTCTGCATAGAGGTAAAGAAGGCACGGGGTTTACATCAAGGTTGAGACTGAAGTTCTGGAGCACACCAGGGACTGAAAAGATATGGAGTCTGCCCAGGGTACCATGAAGGTGTGCTAAAAGGAAGATTCACAGGGGAAAGTGAAAGGGGCAATAATTGGAAGAGACAAAACCATTTTGTGTTTGTAACTCCATGTTCCGAGACTCCTTAATAAACTGGTGACAGTATTGAGAGTTTCAGCTTTATTTATACATTTACTTGCAGCTTCCCTGGTGGCTCAGATGGCAAAGAAATTATGAGCCATGCTCTATACGGCCACCCAAGATGGATGGGTCACAGTGGAGAGTTCTGACAAAACGTGGTCCACTGGAGAAGGCAATGGCAAAAAACTCCAGTATTCTTGCCTTGAAAACCCCATGAACAGTATGAAAAGGTAAAAAGATATGACACTGGAAGTTGAGCTCCCCAGGCTAGTAGGTGCCCAATATATTACTGTAGAAGAGTGGAAAAATAATTCCAGAGAGAAAGAAGAGGATGGGCCAAAGTAGAAATGATGCTCAGTTGTGGATGTGTTTGATTGTGAAAGTAAAGTCTGATGTTGTGAAGAACAATATTGCATAGGAACCTAGAATGTTAGGTCTATGGATCAAGGTAAATTGGATGTGGTCAAGGAGGAGATGGCAAGAGTGAACACTGACATTTTAGGAAACAGTGAACTAAAATGGATGGGAATGGGCAAATTTAATTCAGATAACCATTATATCTACTACTGTAGGCAAGAATCTCTTAGAAGAAAGGGAGTAGCCCTCAAAGTCAACAAAAGATTCTGAAATGCAGTACTTGGGTGCAGTCTCAATAACAGCAGAATGATATCGGCTCATTTCCAAGGCAAACCATTCAACATCACAGTAATTCAGGTCTATACCCCAACCACTAATGCCAAAGAAGCTGAAGTTGAATAGTTCTATGGAGACCTATAAGACATTCTAGAACTAACCAAAAAAACATGTCCTTTTCATCATAGGGGACTGGAATGCAAAAGAAGGAAGTCAGGAGATAACTGGAGTAACAGGCAAGCTTTGGCCTTGGAGTACAGAATGAAGCAGAGCAAAAGCTAACAGAATTTTGCCAAGAGAACACACTGGTTACAGCAACACTCTCTTCCAAGAATGCAAGAGACAACTCTACACGTGGATATCACCAGATGATCAATACTAAAATCAGGTTGATTATATTCTTTGCAGTTGAAGATGGAGAAACTCTATACAGTAAAACAAAAACAAAAAAACAAGACCTGTAGCTGACTGTGGCTCAGATCATGAGGGCCTTATTGCAAAATTCAGAATTAAATGGAAGAAAGTAGGGAATTGAAGAAAGTAGATCATTCAGGTATGACCTAAATCAAATCCCTTATGATTACACAGAGGAGGTGACAAATAGATTCAGTGGATTAAATCTAGTAGACAGAAGGCCTGAAGAACTAAAGATGGAGGTTTGTACCATTGTACAGGAGGTGGTGATCAAAACCATCCTCAAGAAAAAGAAATGCAAAAAGGCAAAGGAGTAGTCTGATAAAGTCTTACAAATAGCTGAGAAAAAAAGAGAAGTAAAAGGCAAAAGAGAAAGGGAAAAATAGACCCAACTGATAGCAAGGAAAGAAAGTGAACAATGAAAGAAACAGAGGGAAACAATAGAATGGGAAAGACTAGAGATCTCTTCAAGAAACCTGGAGATACCAAAGGAACATTTCATGCAAAGATGGACACAACAAAGGACAGAAGCAGCAAGGTCCTAACAGAAGCAGAACATATTAAGAAGAGATGTCAAGAATACCAAGAAGAACTATACAAAAAAGCTCCAATGACCTGGATAATCATGATGGTGTGGTCATTCGCCTAGAGCCAGACATCCTGGAGTGTGAAGTTAAGTGGGCCTTAGGAAACATTACTAATACAAAGCTAATTACTTTGTATTAATGGCTAATACAAAGCTAATATAGGTGATGGAATTCCAGCTGAGCGATTTCAAATCCTAAAAAATGATGCGGTTCAAGTGCTGCACTCAACATGCCTGCAAATTTGGAAAACTCATCAGTGGCAGTGGCCACAGGACTGGAAAAGGTCAGTTTTCATTCCAATTCCGAAGAAGGGAAATGCCAAAGAATTTCCAAACTACCTAATAGCACTCATTTCACATGCTAGCAAAGTAACGCTGAAATAAACTTGGACTTGTTTCTCTATCTGCCTTGCAGATGTCAAACTAGATCAGTGAGTGCCAGTTGAGGAATGCAGGAATGTGTCAAAGAATCAATTGAGCATAAGGACATCAAACAGTTCCCCGACAGTTCAAAAGGGACCCTCCAACACTCTATGAACATTTTGTGTTGGAAGTCAGTTTCACAGTTCTAGTGTGGAGGCAGGGAAGGCAGGAGACTGACCCTACCATTCTGTGGGGATGTGGGGTTTGGTGGGCTGAGGTTCATTTAAGTCAGGTGAATGTCAGTTAGAGATGAGAAGTGAGGGTCAGAGTTGAGGTCGGAGCTCCAAGAGGGGAACGGGAAGGGGTTCTAAGCAGTGACTGCCAACGGGGCAAGAATGGGGAGATTCTGTGTTTATGCTGTCTATGTGGAACACATCAGGGCAAATGTGTTTTAAGTCTAGTAAAGTGAAAGTGAAGTCACTCAGTTGTGTCTGACTCTTTGCAACCCCTTGGACTGTAGCCCACCAGGCTCCTTTGTCCATGGGATTTTCCAGGCAAGAATACTGGAGTTGGTTGCCATTTCCTTCTCCAGGAGATCTTCCCGACCCAGGGATTGAACCTGGATCTCCTGCCTTGTAGGCAGATGCTTTACCATCTGAGCCTATTATATAATACAGGGCTTGTGCAGGGCTTCCCTGATAGCTCAGCTGGTAAAGAATACACCTGCAATGCAGGAGACCCTGGTTTGATTCCTGGGTTGGGAAGATCCACTGGAGAAGGGACAGGCTACCCACTCCAATATTCCTGGGCTTCCCTGGTGGCAGTGCAGGAGACCTGGGTTCCATCCCTGGGTTGGGAATATCCCCTGGAGAAGGGAAATGTTACCCACTCCCGTATGCTGGCCTGGAGAATTCCATGGACCCTATAGTCCAAGGGGTTGCAAAGAGTTGGACACGACTGAGCAACTTTCACATTATATAAAATGTATATTTTAAGGATGTTTTTAGCTTGTTTATATACTTCCTTTACAATGTTTAATATGGAAACAACCTGAATGTCCACTGATGGACGAATGAATAGAGCCGTGGTCCATACAATGATGGAACACTGCTCAGTCATAAAATAGAATGAAACAGTCACTTACAGTCACATTAATGGACCTAGAGATGATTATACTAAGTGAAGCAAGTCAGACGAAGGAAGATAAAAATATGACATCACTGATACGTGGAATCTAAAAAATGATACAAATGAACTTGTAAAATAAAATAGAAAGAGACTTGCACACAGAGATCAAACTTATGGTGACCAAAGGAGAAGCAGGAGATGGATAAATTAGGAGTTTCAAATTAGAGACATACCACTCTATATAAAATAAATAAACAGCAAGGGCCTACTGTATAGCACAAGCAATTATATTCAAAGCCTTGTAATAATCTATAATGGAAAAGAATCTGAAAAATAATATGTATATATAACTATATATATATATAACTATACATATATATATATGGAGAAGGCAATGACACCCCACTCCAGTACTCTTGCCTGGAAAATCCCGTGGATGGAGGAGCCTGGTAGGCTGCAGTCCATGGGGTCGCTATGAGTCAGACATGACGAGTGACTTCCCTTTCACTTTTCACTTTCATGCATTGGAGAAGGAAATGGCAACCCACCCCAGTGTTCTTGCCTGGAGAATCCCATGGAGGGAGGAGCCTGGTGGGCTGCCGTCTATGGGGTCGCACAGAGTCGGACATGACTGAAGCGACTTAGCAGCAGCAACATACATATATATATATTAGCTAAATCACTTCGCTGTACACCTGAAACAAACAACATTGTAAATCAACTGCATTTCAATAAAAATGCTGCTACTGAGGTTGTTTTCAAGGAAAAAAATGTTTAATAATTGTGTTTTGGAAAGGAGTATATATTTTTGGATACTTAAGAGAAATGTAGTAGTGGTCATGTATGGATATGAGAGTTGGACCATAAAGAAAGCTGAGCACCAAAGAATTATGCTTTTGAACTGTGGTGTTGAAGAAGACTCTTGAGAGTCCTTTGGACTGCAAGGAGATCCAACCAGTCTATCCTAAAGGAGATCAGTCCTGAATATTCATTGGAAGGACTGGTGTTGAAGCTGAAACTCCAATATTTTGGCTACCTGATGCAAAGAACTGACTCATTTGAAAAGATCCTGATGCTGGGAAAGATTGAAGGCAGGAGGAGAAGGCGAGACAGAGGATGAAATGGTAGGATGGCATCACTGACTCAATGGGCATGAGTTTGAGTAAACTCCAGGAGTTGGTGATGGACAGGGAGGCCTGGCATGTTGTAGTTCATGGGGTCTCAAAGAGTCAGACACGACTGAGGGACTGAACTAATGCAGCTCTGAATTAGAAATTGGGAAATAAGTACCCAATTGGATGTATATCTTGAGGTCTTTGCATCTTTAGATGAGCCTGGGTTTTATCCCTTTAATTTAAAAATTATTTATTTTTTTTTACTGTGCTGGATCTTTGTTGCATTGCAGGCTTTTCTCTAGTTGCTGTGAGTGGGGGCTACTCTAGTCACAGTACGTGGGCGTTCATTGAGATGGCGTCTCTTGATACGGAGCATGCGCTCTGGAGCACAGGATTGATAGTTGTGGCACACAGGCTTAGATGCTTCAGAGCAAATGGGAACTTCCCAGATCAGCGGTGGAACCCATATCTCCTGCATTGGCAGGTGGATTCTTTACCACTGAGCCAACTGGGAAGCCCAAACTTGAGTTTTAGACAGCACATTGTCAACCCCAAGACTTGAGTCATCCTGAGAAGCTTTATTTCAGCAGTGTGGCTCTCTATTTTCTGAGAGAATTTAAGAAGAAAGAACTTCAGTAGTAGCCAGGTATTGGGGTGAGCTTTAAGCTTATGAGAGTTTGGGGAACAGTGGGATATCTTCAATGACACATCAAGGTAGTGATAAATGCTGATTTGAAGAAAAATTCTACTGGATTTTTCTCAGATTATCTTTACATATAGCCAGTGAGGTTTTTGTTGTGTTTGAAGATGTGAAAGAATCATAATGTGTAGTTAATGGAAACAACGTGTGTTTGCACACTAGCATACTTATTAGTAAGAAACACGCATACTTCATCTGGAAGAGTAAGTTAATTAGTTACTCAACATAAGGCATTTAGCAATTCTGGGGTGGTAAAATGAGAAAGCTGATTTGAAGGACTCCATCCACTAAAAAAAAAACGAAGAAAAAGAAAGAATCATGTTGTGAAGCTGCAATTGCTTTGTGACCAGAATAAAATCATGCCTCTTCAAAATATGCCGAATATCCAGTCTGCAACTGATCCTGAATTTCAGATCAATAAGGTTTAATATTTCACCAGCAATCATAGGCTGGAATCAATGCTGTCATGGCTCATCGGGAGAATAGAAGCTTATGAAACAAGGAATTGAAGGCAATCATCCAAGTATAAAATTTAAAAAAAAATTGTAAGGTTTTTTTGAAAGGAAAAGATATGGAGACTTGACTTATCCCCCAGAGGTCTTTTTCTTCCAGTTTCAAAGTACGGTGCTGGTAGCTCAGGAAAATGGTCCCCAAAGTCTTAGTGAGAGAAGGGAAAAAGACATCACCAGCCTGCTGAGTGTTTGAGAATAAGTCAGATTGAGACATCATTCGTAGATGTCCTTGCCTCATGATACTTTCAAACTGGGAACTCTGATGTTTATGTTGATAAACTATGGAGCCTGTATCAGTTAGCTCTTACTATAACAAAGCACTCCAAATTTTGTTATTGTTCAGTCACTAAGTTGTGTCTAACTCTTTGTAGCCCCATGGACTGCAGCATGCAAGTTTCCCTGTCCTTCACTGTCTACTGGAGTTTGCTCACAGTCATGTCTATTGAGTCAATGATGTCATCCAACCATCTCATCCCCTTCTTCTCCTGCATTCAATCTTTCCCAGGATCAGGGTCTTTTCTAGGGAGTCAGTTCTTCACATCAGGTGGCCAAAGTATTGGAGTTTCAGCTTCAGCATCAGTCCTTCCAATGAATATTCAGGACTAATTCCTTAAGGATTGGCTGGTTGGATCTCCTCGCAGTCCAAGGGACTCTCAAGAGTCTTCTCCAACACCATAGTTTGAAAGCATAAATTCTTGGGTGTTCAGCCTTCTTTGTGATCCAACTCTCACATCCATACATGACTACTGGAAAAACCATGGTTTTGACTATACGGACCTTTGTCGGCAAAGTGATGTCTCTACTTTTTAATATGCTCTCTAGGTTTGTCATAGCTTGTCTTCCATGGAGCAAAGGTGGGCAAAACCAGTAGCCGTTTGTTTTGCTCACATGTGTGTGGGGTGGCAGTATGCGCTGGACCCTGTTGGGCAGTTTTTCTTGTCTTATTCAGGTTTATCCACGTGTCAGCCATCAATTTCTGAGTTGGCTGGGGCCTGGCTAGTCTAAAAAGACAACAGAGGGGATGGCAAGTCCCTGTCCCATGTGGTCTCTCATTCTCCAGCCGTCTAGCCTGGGCTTAGTCTTTGCAGGAGTCCAAGGGGTTGAAGTACCCAAGGCATTTTGGTGCCAGGGCCCCTAACAGACTGTCTTTTCTACTTCATTCTTTTGCTTGAAGTAAGTTCTAACAAAGACCCAGAATCAAGGTCTGGGGAGGAGATCTTTCTTGATGGGAAAAGCCACAAAGTCACATTGCAAAGATGTGAATATATGGAGAACTGAGGATTATGGCCATTGGCAGCCTATCACAGAGCTACTCTCAGAGTTACTCAATACTCCAAAGGGCATCAGATTTATGGCCTTTACTCACTGATGGAAACACCTCTTCCCCCAAGAGGCGCCAGGTTTGGAGAGAGGAAATACCCGGGATTAGCAGTATCTCCTGATTATCTTCTATGCAGTTTTCAGACCACTTTGCAGCAGGAGAAAATAACAAAATCCACAGTCTTCCCTCGACATCTCCAGGGGCAGGTCTTAAGGAGAGGGAATAAATAGAACAGGGATCTTTGCTGTGGAAAGAAACATCAGGGTGATTAATTTTTAAATGGTCGGCTCTCAGGGGAGGGGCACCTTGATTACGAGGGAGAGGCTCCGGTGAGCTCGGAGTGCAACGTGAAGTTCAAACCACTGGAAATAAAAGGTTCTGTCTAAGCAGCTGGTAATGTCCAGGAATTCCCGTGTGTAAACACGTGGTTGGGGGATAACGTTACTTAACCACAGGCTGGGGGCCCATGTGAGGGCCAAGACCTGTAAATCCCAGCAGAATCAGTCTCCACTGCTGGGTGGATTAGTGCCCGCAGGGGTGCGAGGTTTCCAGAACTGGCAAGATGGGAACTCCAGCCTGGGGCTGCCTGGCCCTACCCTGCTGTGCTAGGCACTTGCTCTTGCATAAAGTAGTCACCGTCTTTTAGTTAGTGATCACTCAACAGTCCTTAGAGGTGACTGTTGCCATTCAGTTGCTTAGTCACGTCCAGCTCTTTGCAACCCTTGGACTGTAGCCCACCAGGCTCCTCTATCCATGGGATTCTCCAGGGGAGCATACTGGAGTAGGTACCCATGCCCTCCTCCAGGGGCTCTTCCTGACCCAGGGATTGAACTCATGTCTCCTGTATTGGCAGGCAGATTCTTCATCACTGAGCCACCTGGGAAGCTTCAGAGGTGACTACGCGGTGCCTAAATTGTCCCTTTGCTACACTCATAGGACAAAAAGCCATAGGTCTGTGCAAGAGCAGAGAGGAAAACAAGGGCAGCTCTAAAGGCTGCCCCCAGGGCCAGCCCGGCGCCTTCCTAACTTCCCCTGCCCACTGCTCTGCAACGAACCGTCAATCTTTCTCCCATCGTTCCTCTCCTCGCTCCAGGTGTCTAAAATGATTCTTGTGCGGTCTGCGTGAGAGACAGACATTGGTATGGCCTGGTGTTCATACCTGGTATAATCCCCTCTCCCTGCGTGTGGGTGGGACCTCAGACTTGCTTCTGAAGCACAGAGCATGGCAGCGGAGATGAAGTGATACCCTGTGCCAGGGTGCTGTCTGATGTGAAAGTGAGCAGGGCTGGGGCACAGAAGAGTGGAGGCGAGTCCCTCGTGGCCACGAGGGTACAGGGAAGCAGAGAAGCCAAGGAGTTCAGAAGCTGCCAAGTGGCCAGGTGTGGGCAGAGAACAAAACCCAGGTAAAGTAGCAGCACAGATGGGCACGTTCATGCCCAGTTGTGCGAGTCGTGAGAGGAGCCACACTGGCCAAATGTCCCCGGGATCCTCCAGGAAAGAATACTGGAGAGGGGGACAGCATGGACAAGAAGCTTCACAAGGCAAACTCTGGAGGCAGATGCAGACACTTAGGGGTGTCAGTAGAGTGCAGTGGAGCTGCCTGCAGCCGGGGCTGGAACTCCAGCTCTCACGGAAGTCGAATGCTACCTGTCCCTGCAACTGTCTCTGATGGTCCAAACCCAGCTTAAAGATACGTGTGATCTTCTCCTTATCCTTCAGTTCAGTTCAGTTCAGTTGCTCAGTTGTGTCCAACTCTTTCAGGCTTCCCTGTCCATCACCAACTCCTGGAGCTGGCTCAAACTCATGTCCATCGAGTTGATGATGCCATCCAACCATCTCATCCTCTGCCATCCCCTTCTCCTCCCACCTTCAATCTTTCCCAGAATCAGGGTCTTTTCAAATGAGTCAGTTCTTTGCCCTCATCGGGTGGCAAAGTATTGGAGTTTCAGCTTCAGCAACAGTCCTTCCAATGAATATTCTTCCTTCCAGTGAATCAGCCTTTTCAATGAATATCCTTCAGCTCCTTTTTTTTTTCTTCTTAGCCTCGATTGCAATCTCTTTCCTTTTGTCTTTTATTTAAAGCCAATTACATACACATTTATATGTCTTTAGATTCCATATTCCTTCAGGGAAAGCAGGATGCCATGATCATTTTTAGTTTTCCATCACATTTTCCCTATGTATATAAAGTACCTTGAAGTAATACTTGGCTAGTACTTGTGTGTTGGATTTAATCAACAGGCTTTATGGCAATTCTCCTGTCCACATATCTACATACATCAAACATCTGTCTTGTAGAATCACACAGGGCAAGTCTCACTTCAGAAAAAAATAATCCCCCCAAAAGCCCAGCTGTAAATTCAATACTGGAAACTCAGAGTTGAGAACTCAGTCCCTCATGGGGCAACATCTGTGTTTAGGTTGTCCTGAAACTCTCTCTGATCATCTGTAATCCCCTCCACCTTTACGGAGCAGTAAAAATTGTGTTTTCTCATCCTTCCTCTGTCGCTGCTGCTGCTGCTAAGTCGCTTCAGTCGTGTCTGACTCTGTGTGACCTCATAGACGGCAGCCCACCAGGCTCCTCCATCCCTGAGATTCTCCAGGCAAGAACACTGGAGTGGGTTGCCATTTCCTTCTCCAATGCGTGAAAGTGAAAAGTGAAAATGAAGTCACTCAGTTGTGTCCGACTCTCAGTCATCCCCTCCATCCATGGGATTTTCCAGGCAAGAGTACTGGAGTGGGGTGCCATTGTCTTCTCTGCTGTTAGCGATCCAGATATTAAAAGGTTGCCATCTTGCTTCTCCTTGGGTAGATATCACCAACCTCGTCTACCATCCCTCGTCTAGTATGGTAGCCACAGCTCTCACTCCTATTGTTCTTCTCCTATGAATTTTCTCTTGAAAAAAGAAAGTGAAGTTGCTCAGTCATGTCTGACTCTTTGTGACCCCATGGACTGTAGCCTACCAGGCTCCTCTGTCCATGGGATTTTCCAGGCAAGAATACTGGAGTGTGTTGCCATTTCCTTCTCCAGAAGATCTTCCTGACTCGGAGATTGAACCCAGGTGTCCTGCATTGCAGGCAGATGCTTTACTGTCTGAGCTACCAGGGAAGTCAATTTTCTCTTACTTGGCCTTTAAATGCAGTGCCTGATTGAACCTGGGTCTCCACCAGCCCACCAGCTAGCTAGATCACAGCTACTTTTAGAGGGGGCCCTGGAAATCTATGGTGATATCCAAGACCTCTTAGATTTTGCTATTGACTACCACAGTTACGGGAGCATACTGGGCCTGGAACTCTGTCTTCTCTCCTTGAACTGCTCCTAAGCCAACATTCTCTATTGTGCTATTATTGATTTGGGAATTAAAGGACAGTGCATCATTTCTATTACATTGCTTCTTTAAGGTGTTGGGGGCCATTGGACTAGCAGGAGGAGAATGTTTTGGATCCCGATTCTTTTGTTTAATCTGTTACTGACCCCGTATTTATGTCCTTCCGCGTTCTAACAAGCCTGCCTCCTACAACACCACTCAAGACACTGATAAGCTGGTTAAACAGAACAGAGCAAAACGCAGAGCCCCAGGGCACACGGCTCCCTCCTCCCAGGCTGACATCACTCTATTAATCAACGCTTTGGACACGCTTGTTCAACCAGTTACAAATTCACTTAACCGTCCCCTGGTCCCATCCCCATTTCTCCTTCTTGTCCACAAGAATATCCTGAGCGACTCTGTCAAGTGCCTTGCTGAAATCCAGATCCGCTGATCAACCAGCCTAATAACCCTATCAGGAGAGGAAACGAGATTAGATTGG
Organism: Aepyceros melampus; assembly: GCA_006408695.1. Classification (NCBI taxonomy): domain Eukaryota; kingdom Metazoa; phylum Chordata; class Mammalia; order Artiodactyla; family Bovidae; genus Aepyceros; species Aepyceros melampus. The sequence continues at coordinate 114,810 of SJXQ01001772.1, read as the reverse complement.
GATGGCTTGTCTAGGAGTCGGCAGCCTCTTGGCAGTCTCTGTTTTCTGGTCCCCAAGCACACAGATCAACTCGTCATGATTCGCCCTCGTGCTCTGCCAAGGATCAATATTAAGCCCACTGGTCTGTATTTCACAGAATAACCCTGCTTCTCCCCCCACTTCCTCCCTGTCTCCAAGGTCTCCCTCCACCCGTTCTGAAAACCGAACCCTTTGCCGCCTCCGCTCTTCAGAACCTTTCCTTTCCTTCCTGTTTTCTCGAACAATCCTGGAGTCTTCTGTCACTTTCGTGGCTCCTGGTAATTCCTGGGGATGTCTCTGACTGTCCCCCAGCCTCGGTTTCTTCCTCTGGAAACAAAGACCCCATTCTCTGCTGACCCCTGACGTCACTTTGAGAACCAAATAAAGAAATGCGTATGTGTGCTGGGTCCTTACACAAGACCCAACATATATTGGAAAACCAATAATTGAATAAACTACCAAAAAAAAAATCACATAAATAACAATTTTTACCATAATTTCATTTAAGACCCCCACAGATACACACAGAGTACTTTTCTCCCAAGCCAAAAAAAAAAAATCAATTTTTTTGGAATTTTACTCTGTGCTGTCATAATTTTGGAAAGGTGTTCTTCAGAGAATCTAAAAGACTTTGGCTTGATTACTATTCTAAAACAGCTTGCTCTATAATCAGATTTAATAAGAACCTAAAGTTTTGCTACACTCCAGTTGCTTAGATCTGTTTAAGGAAATTTATGATCTTTGACATAGCTTTCACAAGAACTTTTTTCTGGCTGAGGTGGGTAAATTGAATGGTTGTGTTTTAGATCAAATTGTATGGTATTTGAAACTTAAAAAAAATCAGCTGAGAGAGAGAGTGAAGGAGATCTATTGGAAAAACACTTCTTAATGGAAGGAGAATCTGTATGATGTGTTAATTATGATGTTTCTAATGTTAATTGGCAAATAGCCCAGAAGTAGTAATGATGTTCCTTATCTTAATCAACTGACGATATTCCTCATTCTTGCTACTCAGAGTATGAGCTTTACTCTTCTAGAAGTAAAATAAGTTTTGGGTTGACAGGCACCTTAACATTCAGCCTAAGTGAACAGGGTTATTTATAGAAGGGGAAACTGAGGCACCTAGAGCCTAGATGACTTGCTCAAGGGGACATCTGAAGACTGGCTGGGCTGGATCTCTCAGCCAGGGTCTCCTGACTCCAGTCCTGTGTCATTGGTAACGATCTGTAACTGCACTGACAGATTACGGATCTTTGGGGGTGATTTGTCCTTTGGGGGTGGGTCCTTTGCTTCTAATTTCATTGAATGTATGTGCATGCGAAGTCTTTGTGACGCCCCCCTGGGCTGTAGCCTGCCAGACTCCTCTGTCCATGGGTTTCTCCAGGCAAGAATCCTGAAGTGGGTTGCCATGCTCTCCTCCAGGAAAGCTTCACAACCTAGGGATCAAACTCACCTCTCTTACATCTCCTGCATTGGCAGACAGGTTCTTTACCACCGGGGAAGCCCCAATCCCACTGCATGGTGACCTGGAAAAACAATCCTGTGGGTACTTGTCAACCAGTCTCTTTCTTACTGTGTAACTTAGTCCTGGAACCGTGAAGGATTCTTCTGTGTGTGGTCTGGTACAGGGCAAGGCAGATGCTGAGATGACAATCTGCCTGTCTGTGATGCTCAGATATTAGAGCTGATTGATGTAAGGCCACCCATAAAATGTCACATCTTATGGATGTGGATGGACCGTGGGGCCAGTGATAAAGTGAGACCAGTGGGCTCTGACATCCACGCAGTCTGGCCAGAGTATTGACAGTGGGAGATAGAATTGATCGAGCTGCCAAGATGATCCTATTATGCAATTAGAATATTAGATTTGCATTTTTAATTCCTTTAAAAGAAATTGGCCTGAGGCAATTACGGCGGGAAAATATTAAGATGGATCCAGCTGCTTTGAAAAGAACTCGGGAGAAGCTTTTAGGGAGATGCAGTCATCATTAGAGAAAAGTTTTACTGATAAAAACGGACAACAAGGAAGTAATAAAAACATAAAGATAGGCAAGTTGGAAGGGCTTATGGAAACGAGGTTTTCCCCAGTGGAGAAGAATGAAATCGCCCAACCCTAGAACACGGTTCAGACCAGCCATGTTGGTTACATGTGAATACCCACATGTGCTCATGCACACACACACAAAACACATCATACTTTGGGTGGATTTCACTTTGTCTGCACAATATTGGGTTCCTGTCCTCATGCTGCAGACACGTTTCCTACACAGCAAATCCAAGCCCCCAACCCCCACCACCCATGGTCTTGCATTTTGCAGCTTCCATTACCTGTGGTCACCCAGGGTTCGAAAATATTAAATGGAAAATTCCAGAAATAAGGATTTCCCTCGTGGCTCAGCTGGTAAAGTATTCAGCTGCCATGCGGGAGACCTGGGTTTGATCCCTGGGTTGGAAAGATCCCCTGGCAAAGGGAAAGGCTCCCCACTCCAGTATTCTGGCCTGGAGAATTTCATGGCCTGTATAGTCCATGGGGTCGCAAAGAGTGGGACACGCCTGAGTGACTTTTTCACTTCCAGAAATAAACAGCTCATTAAGGTTTAAGTTGTTCTGAGTACATGATGAGATCTCACGCCGTCTACGCCATCCCATGCTCAGATTTATGTCATCCGGGACGCGAATCATCCCTCTGTTCAGAGCGCCCTGCTCCTTAGTCTCTTACTAGCCATCTTGGTTATCAGATCACTGTTGTGGTAGCACAGGGTTTGTGTTCAAGCGACCCTTATTTTGCTTAATAATGGCCTCACAGCTCAAAGAGAGTGATGCTCTCAAGTCAGCTGCACCAAAGAGAAGCCTTAAAGTACTTTGTTTATGTGAAAAGGTGAAAGCTCTCAACTTAAGGAAATCACATGCTGGAGTTGCTCAGATCTATGGAAAGCAGGACTCTTTTGTCTGTGAAATGGTGAAGAAGGAAAAAGAACTTGTGCAGATTTTGCTGTCACACTTCAAAGTGCAAAAACTATGGCCACAGTGCACAGTGAACACTTAGGATGTAAAAGGCATTACGTTTGTACAATAAGATATTTGAGAGAAAGAGAGAGACGGCATTTACATAACTTTTATTATAGTGTATTGTTGCAGTTGTTCTATTTATTATCAGTTACTTTGCCAACAAAGGTCCATCTAACCACAACTATGGTTTTTCCAGTGGTCGTGTATGGATGGGAGAGGGCAATGGCACCCCACTCCAGTACTCTTGCCTGGAAAATCCCATGGATGAAGGAGCCTGGTAGGCTGCAGTCCATGGGGTCGCTAAGAGTCGGGCACGACTGAGCGACTTCACTTTCACTTTTCACTTTCATGCATTGGAGAAGGAAATGGCAACCCACTCCAGTGTTCTTGTCTGGAGAATCCCAGGGACGGGGAAGCCTGGTGGGCTGCTGTCTATGGGGTCGCACAGAGTCGGACACGACTGAAGCGACTTAGCTTAGCAGCATGTATGGATGTGAGAGTTGTACTATAAAGAAAGCTGAGCGCAGAAGAAATGATGCTTTTGAACTGTGGTGTTGGAGAAGACTCTTGAAAGTCCCTTGGACTGCAAGGAGATCCAACCAGTCCATCCTAAAGGAAATCAGTCTGAATATTCATTGGTAGGACTGATGCTGAAGCTGAAACCAATACTTTGGCCTCCTGATGTGAAGAACTGACTCATTGGAAAAGACCCTGATGCTGGGAAAGATTGAAGGTGGGAGGAGAGGGGACAACAGAGAATGAGATGGTTGGATGGCAGCACCAACTCAATGGACATGATTTTGAGTAAGCCTGGGAGTTGGTGATGGACAGGGAAGCCTGGCCTGTTGCAGTCCATGGCGTTGCAAAGAGTAGGACACAACTGAACAACTGAACTGAACTGATGTTAATTTCTCACTGAGCCTAATTTATAAATTACTTTTTGATATGTATGTATGTAGAGAGAAAAAGAGTATAAATAGGGTTCAGTCTGTATCCATGGTTTCAGGTGTCCACTGGGGGTCTTGGAAACATGAAAGTGCCTCCTTTTGGAGGCTGGTTGGTGTTTGCTCCATCAAGGCTATCTGGGTTGGATCTGTTCCTGAGTCCTTGGGAGAATTTCTGGGTAAGCTGAAAGGAGGTCATCAGATAAGAAACTGCAACCACAGAGAAATTATTATATAAGCCAGACCATGTTTGTGTGCCTAGGGTAGAGGTCAGTAAACCTTTTCTGTAAAGGACCAGAGAGTAAATACAGTAGGCTTTGTGAGGCCATCTATAGTCAGTCTCCAATCCATTCACTCACTATACAGAATCTGGCCATGAGTCGGGTTTGGCATGCGTGTCATAGTTAGCTGACCCCTGGTTTGATGGAGAGCACAAGGAAACCAAATTTTCCCTGGGGATTACTGGTTGAATGCCTTCTGCATGGAAGGTGGATATTGCAGATTTCAAGGGGAAAAGACTTGTCTTCTGTCCTCTGGAGCTTCTTAACATAGTGGGCAGACAAGCAAGAAATTACAGTAAAACTGGATACTTGGTATGATGAAGGGAAGGACACCTAGCAGAGGAGCTCAATCATATCAATATCATCACCTCCTCCACCACCAGCATAAAGAGCACAGCTAGGCTTTCAAATCTAGTCAGTCAGTCATGAAAGTGCCTCCTTTTGGAGGCTGGTTGGTGTTTGCTCCATCAAGGCTATCTGGGTTGGATCTGTTCCTGAGTCCTTGGGAGAATTTCTGGGTAAGCTGAAAGGAGGTCATCAGATAAGAAACTGCAACCACAGAGAAATTATTATATAAGCCAGACCATGTTTGTGTGCCTAGGGTAGAGGTCAGTAAACCTTTTCTGTAAGGACCAGAGAGTAAATACAGTAGGCTTTGTGAGGCTATCTATAGTCAGTCTCCAATCCATTCACTCACTATACAGAATCTGGCCATGAGTCGGGTTTGGCATGCGTGTCATAGTTAGCTGACCCCTGGTTTGATGGAGAGCACAAGGAAACCAAATTTTCCCTGGGGATTACTGGTTGAATGCCTTCTGCATGGAAGGTGGATATTGCAGATTTCAAGGGGAAAAGACTTGTCTTCTGTCCTCTGGAGCTTCTTAACATAGTGGGCAGACAAGCAAGAAATTACAGTAAAACTGGATACTTGGTATGATGAAGGGAAGGACACCTAGCAGAGGAGCTCAATCATATCAATATCATCACCTCCTCCACCACCAGCATAAAGAGCACAGCTAGGCTTTCAAATCTAGTCAGTCAGTCAGTTCAGTTGCTCAGTCGTGTCTGACTCTTTGTGACCCCATGGACTGTAGCATGCCAGGCTTCCCTGTCCATCACCAACTCCCAGAGTACTCAAACTCATGTCCATCTAGTCGGTGATGCCATCCAACCATCTCATTCTTTGTCATCCCCGTCTCCTGCCCTCAATCTTTCCCAGCATCAGGGTCTTCAAATGAGTCAGTTCTTTGCATCAGGTGGCCAAAGTATTGGAGTTTCATCTTCAGCACCGGTCCTTCCAATGAATATTCAAGACTGATTTCCTCTAGGATGGACTGGTTGGATCTCCTTGCAGTCCAAGGGACTCTCAAGAGTCTTCTCTAACATCACAGTTCAAAAGCATCAATTCTTTGGCTCTCAGCTTTCTTTATGGTCCAACTCTTATATCCATACATGACTACTGGAAAAACCATAGCTTTGACTAGACAGACCTTTCTTAGCAAAGTAATGTCTCTGCTTTTGAATATGCTGTCTATGTTGGTCATAGCTTTTCTTCCAAGGAGCAAGCATCTTTTAATTCCATGGCTGCAGTCACCATCTGCAGTGATTTTGGAGCCCCCCAAAATAGTCTCTTACCATTGTTTCCCCATCTTTTGCCATGAAGTGGTGGGACTTGATGGCATGATCTTAGTTTTCTGAATGTTGAGCTTTAAGCCAACTGTTTCACTCTCCTCTTTCACTTTCATCAAGAGGCTCTTCTTCACTTTCTGCCATAAGGGTGATGTCATCTGCATCTCTGAGGTTATTGATATTTGTCCTGTCATTCTTGATTCCAGCTTGTGCTTCATCTAGTCCAGCATTTCACATGATATGCTGTGCATATAAGTTAAATAATCAGGCTGACAATATACAGCCTTGATGTACTGCTTTCCCAATTAGGAACTGGTCTGTTGTTCCATGTCCACTTCTAACTGTTGCTTCCTGACTGGCATGCAGATTTCTCAGAAGGCAGGTCAGATGGTCTGGTATTCCCATCTCTTCAAGAATTTTTCACAGTTTGTTGTGATCCACACAGTCAAAGGCTTCAAAGCTAAGGGTTTCCATAACGCAGTAGAGGAGGAAGGTCAAAGCTGCTTCAGGAAATTCAGAAAGGGTTCCTAGAGGTCACTGCATTTGAGCTGAGATTTGAAGGAGTAGGATTTTGAACAAAGAAAGGGCAGCCCTGAATGTGAAAATGCGAGAGGAGAGCCTGGTGTGCTTCCCAGCCTCCACTCAGCAGCTGAGGGCTCTATGTGATGAAGCCTGATCAGGTCAGGGGAGTGGGCCTGACACACAGACACCATGTTGGCCCCGAGGAGGCCCACGTGGAGGAGGTATTCAGTGAAAGAGCTGGAACGGAGACACAGGTGTTATTGTGAAATGCATGTATGCTCCAAGGAGGACCCTTTTCATCACAGATTGATTCCATTGGTTCACTTGGCAGATGTTTATGAAGCTCCTGAATGTGGTGGACATGGCCCTGGATGCTGAGGCCATAGGGACTGTAAGAACATTATTCTTTCTATCCAGAGGCTCCCAGGGGAGCCCAAGGGTGGATACCTTTGCAGGAGGAGGTGAACTCCTGAGAGGCATGTGGGTGCAGCCAGGAAGAGCAATGTTATGAATAAATTTGGGAGCTTTAGTCTCATAGAGGACGCACACTACTGGGCAGGACTTCTGCTCTTCATAGACTTGGCCAAGACAAGCTTACTCCCAGCCTTTCTGAACAAACTGTCCGATTTATTTGTGCTCTGGGTTCTGCTGAGCCTTGTCACCTGATGTATTCATTTCCTGGGGCTGCGGGGACAAATTGGCACAACTGGAGTGGCTTAAAAGAACTTAAGCTTATTCTCTGACAGTTTTGAGGGCTGGAGGTTCAAAATCAAGGTGTCCACAGGCTTGGTTCTTTCTCAAAGCTCAGAGGGAGAATCTGTTCCCTCTTCCTTGACTTTGTCATCAGCACGCTGAGTTCATCACTTAACCTGAGTGTGGTCCATTCTTTTCCTGCTTGTCCTAGTGCCCTTGGATAATAGTACTCAGGCAGCATCCCCAGCACAGAGGGTCAAGGATATGACATGCTAGTGACACAAGATCCTTCTCTCTGCTTACTCGGCCCCATTCTCTATCTCCCTCTCACTGATAGATAGATAGACGGATAGAGATGGAAAGATAATGACAGATGACAGGATAGGTAGATGGGTGTGGGATCAGTCACTCAGTCACCTCCAACTCTTTGCAACCCCATGGGCTGTAGCCTGCCAGGCTCCTCTGCCCATGAAATTTTTTCAGGCAAGGATCCTGGGGTGGGTTGCCTTCTCTAGGGGATTTTCCCGACCCAAGGATTATAACCTACATGTCCTGCCTTGGCAGGTGGATTCTTTACTGCTGAGCCACCTAGAAAGTTCGTATTACATTTGAGTTTTGTATGTTAAACCCAGCCTTGAATCCTTGGAATAAATCCTACTTGGTTGTGGAGTATAACTCTTTTATATATATTATATATGTTAAAACTTTCCATTTGATTGTAAAAGAAAAATACGACTGGGATATTAACAACCATGCTGGTTGTATCTAGGTTGACTTACTGTGTGAAAGAGAGGAGGCTTGGGTCTCATTGCTGTGACTCGCTGGGGAGATCGAGGGCTCTTCTGTGACTTAGGGCAAATGCAGGGGCTTCTGAGAGTCCCTTAAACCAGTTTCTTCGAGCAAGGCTGCTCATTTAGCTCAAAGTGGAACTGTCAGCAGTGTCGCCCTGGAATCCAAAAGACAAAGACGAATGGAGTAAAAATGTAGTACTCTCGATTTATCAAAGGATTTTACCTAACGAATCCATCACATTCAATAGAAACCACATTAGCAATTCCTGTTATTGGTCTTATCCACCCCAAAAGCCCTTGAGGTCTACCCAGTGCCCACATGATCCATTCAAAGGAAAAAGAATGTGAAGTTTAAATAGATTTTTTTTTTGTAAGTGTAAAAAGATTGAACAAAAATAATGCAAACCAGTACACACTGAGATAGCAAAGAGACCAGGCTTCTTTTTCCTATTAAAAAACTATCGAGATGATTATTACACAACTGGCAGAAAAATCAAGATCCTTCTCAGTTAAGCTCCTTGCCTAACTCAGTGAAACCAAGAACAATGCCATGTAGGGCCACCCAAGATGAATGGGTCATGGTGGAGAGTTCTGAAAAAAATGTGGTCCACTGGAGAAGGGAATGGCAAACCACTTCAACACTCTTGCCTTGAGAATCCATGAACAGTATGAAAAGGCAGAAAGATATGATGCTAAGAGATGAACTCCCAGATTGGAAGGTGTCCAACACACTACTGGAGAAGAGTGGAGAAATAATTCCAGAATGATTGAAGCTGCTGCTGCTGCTGCTAAGTCTCTTCAGTCATGTCTGACTCTGTGCGACTCCATAGACAGCAGCCCACCAGGCTCCCCCGTCCCTGGGATTCTCCAGGCAAGAACACTGGAGTGGGTTGCCATTTCCTTCTCCAATGCATGAAACTGAAGAGTGAAAGTGAGGTCGCTCAGTCGTGTCTAACTCTTTGCAACCCCACGGACTGCAGCCAACCAGGCTCCTCCATCCATGGGATTTTCCAGGCAAGAGTGCTAGAGAGACTGTGCCAAAGTGCACTCAACACCCAGCTGTGGAGTGTCTGGTGCTGAAATAAAATCCGATGCTGTAAAGAACAATATTGCAAAGGAATCTGGAATGTTAGTTCCAAGAATCAAGGTAAATTGGAAGTGGTCAAAGAGGAGATGGCAAGAGTAAACATTGAAAATTTTAGGAGTCAGTGATCTAAAATGGACAGGAAAGCATGAATTTAACTCAGATGACCATTATATCTACTATTGTGGGCAAGAATTCCTTAGAAGAAATGGAGTAGCCATCATAATCAACAAAAGAGTCCGAAATTCAGTACTTGGGTACAGTCTCAAACAATCTCAAAAACAACAGCATGATCTCTGTTCCTTTTCAAGGCAAACTATTCAATATCATAATAATCCATGTCTATGACCCAACCAATGAAACTGAAGAAGCTGAAGTTGAATGGTTCTATGAAGATCTATATGACCTTCTAGAACTAACACCAAAAGGAGATGTCCTTTTCATCACAGGGGACTGGAATGCAAAAGTGGGAAGTCAAGAGATACCTGGAGTAACAGGAAAATTTGGCCTTGGAATACAAAATGAAACAGGACAAAGGCTCACAGTTTTTCTAAGAGAATGCACTGGTCATAGCAAACACCCTCTTCCAACACAAGAGATGACTCTACACATGGACATCATCAGATGATCAATACCAAAATCAAATTGATTATATTCTTTGCAGTTGGAGATGGAGGAGCTCTATACAGTCAGCAAAAACAAGACCAAGAGCAGACTGTGGTGCAGATGATGAACTCCTTATTGCCAAACTCAGAATTAAATTGAAGAATGTAAGGAAAGCCACTAGACCATTCACTGAAATCAAATCCTTTATGATTATTCAGTGGAAGTGACAAATCGATTCAAGGATTTATATCTGATAGACAGAGTGCCTGAAGAACTGTGGACTGAGGTTTGTAACGTTGTACAGGCTGTAGTGATCAAGACCACCCTTAAGAAAAAGAAATGCAAAAAAGCAAAGTGGTTGTCAGAAGAGGCCTTAAAATAGGTGAGAAAAGAAGAGAAGCAAAAGGCAAAGGAAAAAGGAAAGATATACCCATCTGAATGCAGAGTTCCAGAGAATCACAAGGAGAGATAAGAAAGCCTTTTTAAGTGAACGATGTAAAGAAATAGAGGAAAACAATGGAATGGGAAAGACTAGAGATGTCTTCAAGAAAATTAGACATACCAAGGGAACACTTCTTGAGAAGATAGGCACAATGAAGGACAGAAATGGTATGGACCTAACAGAAACAGAAGATATGAAGAAGAGGTGGAAAGGATACACAGAACTATATAAAAAAGATCTTAATGACCCGGATAACCATGATGGTGTGATCACTCACCTAGAACCAGACATCCTGGAATGAGAAGTCACATGGACCTTATGAAGCATCACCATGAACAAAGCTAGTGGAGGTGATGGAATTCCAGCTGAGTTATTTAAAACCCTAAAAGATGATGTTGTTGAAGTGCTGCATTCAATATGCCAGCAAATTTGGAAAACTCAGCAGTGGCCACAGGACTGGAAAAGGTCAGTTTTCATTCCAATCCCAAAGAAAGGCAATGCCAAGGATTGTTCAAACTACTGCATAATTGCACTCATCTCACACACTAGCAAAGTAATGTTCAAAATTCTCCAAGAGAATCTTCAATAGTACATGAACTGAGAACTTCCAGATGTACAAGCTGGAATTAAAAAGGCAGAGGAACCAGAGATCAAATTGCCAATACCTGTTGTATCATAGAAAAAGCTAGAGAATTGCAAATAAATAATCTACTTCTGCTTCCTGACTATGCTAAAGCCTTTGACTGTGTAGATCACAAAAAACTAAGAGATGGGAATACCAAACCACCTTACCTGTCTCTTGTGAAACCTGTATGCAGGTCAAGAAGTAACAGTTAGAATTGGACATGGAACAATGGACTGGTTCCAAACTGGGAAAGGAGTACATAAAGCCTGTATATTGTCACTCTGCTTATTTAACCTGCCTCTTGAGAAATCTGTATGCAGGTCAGGAAGCAATAGTTAGAACTGGACATGGAACAACAGACTGGTTTCAAATAGGAAAAGGAGTACGTCAAGGCTGTATATTGTCACTATGCTTATTTAACTTACATGCAGAGTACATCATGAGAAACGCTGGACTGGAAGAAACACAAGCTGGAATCAAGATTGTCGAGAGAAATATCAATAACCTCAGATATGCAGATGACACCACCCTTATGGCAGAAAGTAAAGAGGAACTAAAAAGCCTCTTGATGAAGGTGAAAGAAGAGAGTGAAAAAACTGGCTTAAAATTCAACATTCGAAAAGCAAAGATCATGGCATCTGGTCCCATCACTTCATGGCAAATAGATGGAGAAACAATGGAAACAGTGACAGACTTTATTTTCTTGGGCTCCAAAATCACTGTGGATGGTGACTGCAGCCATGAAATTAAAAGATGCTTGCTCCTTGGAAGAAAAACTATGACCAGCCTAGACAGTGTATAATACACTGTATAATACATAGCAGACATATTACTTTGCTGACAAAGATCCACATAGTCAAAGCTACGGTTTTGCTAGTAGTCATGCTTGAATGTGAGAGTTGGACAGTAAAAAAGGCTGAGTACTAAAGAATTAATGCCTTGGAGGAGTGATGCTTGAGAAGACTGTTGACAGTCCCTTGGACTGCAAGGAGATGCAACAAGTCCGTCCGAAAGAAAATCAGTCCTGAATATTCATTGGAAGGACTGATGCTGAAGCTGAAGCTCCAGTCCTTTGGCCACATGATTGGAAGAACTGACTCACTGGAGAAGACTCTGATGCTGGGAAAGAATGAAGGCAGGAAGAAAAGGGGACAACAGAGGATGAGATGGTTGGATAGCATCACTCAGGGAGATAGTGAAAGACAGGGAAGCCTCGTGTGCTGCAGCCCATGGGGTTGCAAAGAGTTGGACACAACTGAGTGATTGAACAACAATGGCATTCTGAAAAAGCTGGGTTTAGTTTTTCATCCTTTTAATGATCGTGATCTGCTCTTGATAATTTCTTTAACTGTGATTCTGATTTTCTAGAACTTCGTCTTTGTTTCCTTATCTTAAGCAGCATGTGAGTGAGTGAAGTCGCTCAGTCGTGTCTGACCCTTTGCGACCCCATGGACTGTAGCCTGCCAGGCTCCTCCATCCGTGGGCTTTTCCAGGCAAGAGTACTGGAGTGGGTTGCCATTTCCTTCTCCAGAGGATCTTCCTGACCCAGGGATTGAACCCAGGTCTCCCACATTGCAGGCAGACATTTTACCGTCTGAGCCACAAGGGAAGTGGATCCAAATTTCAATTTGAATTGTTCCTTTGCTGCATTTAGCAAGTATCATTAGGCACCCACTGTGTACCAGGTTTCATGCTCTGTGCAAGGACTGAGATGATGAATACACTTACTTAGCTGTAAGATGCAATGTGTATGCAATCTTTTTCCACCGAATGTCTTAAAGCTCAGTGTATGTGTGCGTGCTTAGTCGCTTCAGGCGTGTCCAACTCTTTGTGACCCCATGGACTGTAGCCCGCCAGGCTCCTCTGTCCATGGGGATTCTCCAGGCAAGAATACTGGAGTGGATTGCCATGCCCTCCTCCAGGGGATCTTCCTGACCCAGGGGTCAAATCCACCTCTTTTGTATGTCTCCTGCATTGGCAGGTGGGTTCTTCACCGCTGGTGCCACCTGGGAAGGAAGCCGAAAGCTTTAAAGTCTCTTGTATATTTGTAAGATTTATTTTTGACGCGTGCTTTTGAATGATACTATCACTCAGGGAGATAGTGAAAGACAGGGAAGCCTCGTGTGCTGCAGCCCATGGGGTTGCAAAGAGTTGGACACAACTGAGTGATTGAACAACAATGGCATTCTGAAAAAGCTGGGTTTAGTTTTTCATCCTTTTAATGATCGTGATCTGCTCTTGATAATTTCTTTAACTGTGATTCTGATTTTCTAGAACTTCGTCTTTGTTTCCTTATCTTAAGCAGCATGTGAGTGAGTGAAGTCGCTCAGTCGTGTCTGACCCTTTGCGACCCCATGGACTGTAGCCTGCCAGGCTCCTCCATCCGTGGGCTTTTCCAGGCAAGAGTACTGGAGTGGGTTGCCATTTCCTTCTCCAGAGGATCTTCCTGACCCAGGGATTGAACCCAGGTCTCCCACATTGCAGGCAGACATTTTACCGTCTGAGCCACAAGGGAAGTGGATCCAAATTTCAATTTGAATTGTTCCTTTGCTGCATTTAGCAAGTATCATTAGGCACCCACTGTGTACCAGGTTTCATGCTCTGTGCAAGGACTGAGATGATGAATACACTTACTTAGCTGTAAGATGCAATGTGTATGCAATCTTTTTCCACCGAATGTCTTAAAGCTCAGTGTATGTGTGCGTGCTTAGTCGCTTCAGGCGTGTCCAACTCTTTGTGACCCCATGGACTGTAGCCCGCCAGGCTCCTCTGTCCATGGGGATTCTCCAGGCAAGAATACTGGAGTGGATTGCCATGCCCTCCTCCAGGGGATCTTCCTGACCCAGGGGTCAAATCCACCTCTTTTGTATGTCTCCTGCATTGGCAGGTGGGTTCTTCACCGCTGGTGCCACCTGGGAAGGAAGCCGAAAGCTTTAAAGTCTCTTGTATATTTGTAAGATTTATTTTTGACGCGTGCTTTTGAATGATACTGAAATGGGAGACAATATGGGAAGTCAAGCCTCAGAAACTTTAACTCCAAGGTCTTACTTTCTTCAGGTTTTAATCAATAAGAGAAATCGCCTCAGGCCCTTCTCTCTTGGACTTTGGAAGAATGCACAGGCTGCTAACACAATGATGCTGTTTTCAGTGTACAGCACCATTAACTGGGTCTCTGCTATTTTCTGTATAGACTGAAGCTTGATTTGGGTGTCAGCATGTTGAAACTCCAACCATCCATCTTTCCTGTAAATTTGGCCAGTCTCCATCCCCGCCCCCATCAATTGTGGTCAATACTGCTGCCTCTCATCAAGGTTCTTCTGTAAGAAACCACAGTAAAAATATCTTTTTGTTTACTTTAACTTCTAGAATCAGTGCTGCCCGGTAGAAATATGATGCGATGTATTTTAGTATTTTCTAATTAAAAGCAGCACATGTTGAGTTGTAGCAATGTATCCAAAATATTATAATTTCAACATGCAATCAACATAAAAATATTCATGAGATATATTATGTTTATTTTTCTCTTGTGCTCAGTTGTGTCCAACTCTTTGCAGCCCCATGGACCAGGCTCCTCTGTTCATGGAATTTTTCAGGCAAGAATACTGGAGTTGGAGTTGGTTGCCATTTCCTACTCCAGGGCTTCTTCTTGACCCAGGGATCGAACTCCAGTCTCTTGTGTCTCCTGCATTAGCATGCAGGTTCTTTACTGAGTGCGCCACCTGGAAAGTTGTATTTTTCTCATACTGAGGATTTAAAATCTGGTGTGTGTTTGTATTTATGCTGCAAATTGATTCGAATCAGCCATATCTCAAGTGCTTAGTAACCACATGTGTTTAGTGGCTACCCTACTGGACACTGCAGTTATAATTAATATTAATATTTCAGTACTGGTTTCTGATAAAAAAAGCTTATTATCAGCCTTTTTATGAAGTACTGAGGAGTTAAAAGAAAATAGATTACTGTGAGTGAAGTTTGAAAGTGAAAGTGAAAGTGAAGTCGCTCAGTGGTGTCCGACCCGATGGACTGCAGCCCACCAGGCTCCTCCCTTCATGGGATTCTCCAGGCAAGAGTACTGGAGTGGGTTGCCACTTCCTTCTCCAGGGGATCTTCCGGACGCAGGGATTGAACCCCGGTCTCAGGGATTGAACCCCGGTCTCCTGCATTCCAGGCAGATGCTTTAACCTCTGAGCCACCAGGTGAGTGAAGTTTAGGACTATCTATTTGCCCGAGAAGATAACTTTTATGAGAGTTTTCACTGTAGTAGTATCTTCAAGGGTGAGTTTTGTGAATGTGAGGGTATGTGTTTGTGTTATATGTAAACATACCTGCATGCATATTAGCTTATATGTAAATATCTTATCAGTAAAGGGCATAAACTGATAACTGACTTAAAAATGTACTTGATTGCAACTGTAGCCTAAAAACAGTTAAAAGCTTACTCTATAAGTGTTTCGGAGAAGGCAATGGCAACCCACTCTGGTACTGTTGCCTGGAAAATCCCATGGATGGAGGAGCCTGGTAGGCTGCAGTCCATGGGGTTGCTAAGAGTCAGACACGACTGAGCGACTTCACTTTCACTTTTCACTTTCAGGCATTGGAGAAGGAAATGGCAACCCACTCCAGTGTTCTTGCCTGGAGAATCCCAGGGACAGGGGAGCCTGGTGGGCTGCTGTCTATGGGGTCGCACAGAGTCGGACACGACTGAAGTGACTTAGCAGCAGCAGCAGCATAAGTGTTGTAGGCATTAGTACACAATAAGATTTTTTTTGCATAATGATGAGAAAAAGCAAAAGGGATCAGGTTACAGATAGCACACTGGGAATTTTGTACGCTATATACCAGCTATATACCCAACTATGGCCCATAACTGATCATACTGTTGTGTGAAAAAAAATGATTGAAAACTGGTAGTTCAGAGGAGAGAAAGAAAATAGAATCTACTTGTTAAGACGTCAAATATGTCATGTATTCATGCTTGTGCCTTAGTATCTTTATAGTAATTTGGCTAGGATGTTCATTTATATAGTATCATCCTTACCAGTCTCCATCTTGCAATGCTAGTGTGCTCACTGGGAATTTTGTACGCTATATACCAGCTATATACCCAACTATGGCCCATAACTGATCATACTGTTGTGTGAAAAAAAATGATTGAAAACTGGTAGTTCAGAGGAGAGAAAGAAAATAGAATCTACTTGTTAAGACGTCAAATATGTCATGTATTCATGCTTGTGCCTTAGTATCTTTATAGTAATTTGGCTAGGATGTTCATTTATATAGTATCATCCTTACCAGTCTCCATCTTGCAATGCTAGTGTGCTAAGCTTTCATTTTAAATCTAAGAGATAAAAGTGGGAATCATGACTCGAGAGAGAATAATGCGCCAACAAAGGTTTCTTAGGGAATCCGGAGCACATACAAGCATACGTGTGACTACCCCTCCACACACACAGACCGTCCGCCACCACCCCGCTCAATTCCTTCCATCACCTACAGCACGGCCAAGACCGCCTTGCTCTGTCTCAGCTGCTAATGTCAAATGGCACCCTTGGGAATGTTCTCCAACCAACTCGGGGAGTAAGTCAATGCCACTGGGCCCCACAGTGCCAGGTGACACTGGTCAGAATGTCCAGTCCCAGAACTTTATGGCTGAAAGTGATCTTAGAAGTCCCCTAGCCCAGTTATCTAATTTACTAGGAAACCGAGGCACAGAGGAGAAAGCCCTTGGGAACACTGTCAGTTACTGTAGAACTGGGACCAGAACTCAGGGCTCCTGATTCCTAGTCCAGTGCTTTTCTCATTGAGATATTGGGTGGTGGGGGGGGAATAATATGGGTGAAGCAATGGCTTATCAGTCAGGGTTTCTTCAGGAAATAAAATCCAGCATAGGTATTTTAAACAGAGGGAATTTAATGAAGGGAATTGTTTACATATGTGATGTAGGAGCTAAAAAACAACTAGAGAGCCGTTAGGCAATCAGTGAAGCATCTGCCTGCAATGCGGGAGACCTGGGTTCGATCCCTGGGTTGGGAAGATCCCCTGGAGNTCCAGCATAGGTATTTTAAACAGAGGGAATTTAATGAAGGGAATTGTTTACATATGTGATGTAGGAGCTAAAAAACAACTAGAGAGCCGTTAGGCAATCAGTGAAGCATCTGCCTGCAATGCGGGAGACCTGGGTTCGATCCCTGGGTTGGGAAGATCCCCTGGAGAAGGAAATGGCAATCCACTCCAGTATTCTTGCCTGGAGAATCCCATGGACGGAGAAGCCTAGTAGGTTACAGTCCATGGGGTCACAAAGAGTCGGACACGACTGAGCGACTTCACCTTCACCTTCACTGCCACCTCTTGGGCTGGAGAAGGGCGTTGCAAGGATGTGATACTGCCCTGGAGTCCCAGAGTGGGGATGTCCTGACCGGACCTGGGAGCTCACAGTGCGGGGCTCTCTGAGAGGAGATGCAGGCACTGTTGGAAGCTCTGCTACAGGTAGGATAAGAGCCTCTGGTCTTACCATTGTCTCCAGATGGACTAAACTAATTGACAAGGGGCATGGGGAAAGAAGTTCCCACCTACTAAGTGCTGAGCAGGGCAAGGGGTAGGAAAGCATCTGAGAACAAAGAACTCCTGCTGCCCCCAAATGGGTAACCTTAAAAAGGCTCTTTGGTTTTCCTACAGATTTACCACCTGCTTATCTTTTAAAACTAATTTCAGAAATCACTGGTGCACCAAGTTTACCAAATTTCTGGGGAGAGGAGATGCCAACCTGAGGAGCAACATTGGTTGTAAAGGTAGATAATTGAGAACTTGGCCACACCCACCCCCTTGTGGTCTTATTTTGGTTCATCCTCATTCATTCTGTCTTGAGACGCAGTTTCTTGTCCGAATCCATCGCCTTGCTCTTTTGGGGGGTGATAAACAACTTCTGTTCAGGCCTTCTTGGACATTGCTTCTGTTTATTTCACAATCTGGAACAACTGAAGGTGGTCCCTTGGGTGGAGGATAAATCAGGATTCATTCAGAACCAAAGAGGGAGGGTGATATAAGGGAGGGTTTTTTTTTTTTTTTTTAAATCTGTGCTTGTGTTAGCTTTGGTGGTACATATACTTAAAATGATTTTAAGCACTGAATCATGCATGCAAGGCAGGAAAGAGTTAATCTGTCCCAGCCCCATGGAGCAGAAGCATGGGGAAACATGAGCCATCTCTGGGGATATTTTGTGTTCTAGGAGCTCTAGTAAACACTTTGCATCTAGTAACTCACTTAAGCCTCACGCTTACCACACTATGTGTTAGAAACAACTCTTTTCCTTCAGTTTTCAGATGAGGACACTGACACTAAAAACTTTTAGCAACTTGGCCGAGTTGGCAAGTTGATAAGTGGTCAGGCTGCGTTTGGAACCTAAGCCGCTTGGCTGTAGAGTGCACACTTTTAACCACTAATTTGCACCTCACTCTGGCTGGTGCCTGTGTCCTCTCCACGGTCCTAGACCTGCAGCGCTGGGCTCTGATACCCAGCAGGCTGGTGGGATTGGCCAGGGAAGCTGCTGATGCTGTGATGAGGTGGTAACTGCCATGTTATTGCCGGGCACTTAGCTGCTAATTGCCATTTAATCACAAGATGAATATAGTCATTTCTTTTCTCCCTCTACCCGAGGGCCAGCAAGATGCTAATTACTTCTGAACTAAGTGCTGAAGATGTGGCTTTGCACAGAGCTGGAACTAACTGCCACGATTCTCCTCTGAGCCACCGCATTCCTGGCACCTCTTGTTTACCCACGTGGCTAATTAAACACATCGCTTTGATATTAGATGCTCTTTCCAAGCTTCCATTTCCCTGGAATGCGATACTTTTCCTCCTGGGAAAAGTATGTGATTTCAAAACCCCTAAAATTTGGACTTTATATCTGGGAACTTAAACAGCCTGATTTTTTGTAGAGATGGCGTTCCATTTTGGCCAACAGTTGAAACAGAAAACTTAGCATTAGGAAAGTTCTAAATTGAAAATGAGCTTGCCTAGACTATTTGCATCTGCAAAGTCCCCTGTTTGCAGCTGGTATACAGAGCTGAAGAGTGGCTGCTTTTCGTTTCCTAAAATTTAATGGTTATAAAAACAGTCATATAGAATTTCTCTAAACATGGACATGCAGTCTACTAGCTCATCCTTCTCTGAGGATTTCCTCCAAGTGACTAGTACATGGGTGGGGGGTTGATCTGCTTTTTTTGCAGAGGCAATAAAACGACCAGGCTACCCAGCTTGTCCAAAATAACTCAATTAATGAACACAGATCTGGTTCCCGGTCAAATGTCATACGTGATATCTGAGGTTAGTAAGTCTTCAACTGTATGAAGATCTAATCAGCTTGGTCTAGGCTTGGAATTAATGAGTCGTGACAGAGGTCCCTGGTGAGACAGTGGTCAAATTTTAACTGGTTACTGAGGACTCAGTTTGTGATTTTTATGTTGTGACTTCCTGTGGACTTAACAAAACCCTCCAAATCTTAGTGTCCTTATATAATAAGGCAGATGTTCTCAAACTTTCAGTTCAGTTCAGTTCAGTTGCTCAGTCGTGTCCGACTCTTTGTGACCCCATGAGTCGCAGCACGCCAGGCCTCCCTGTCCATCACCAACTCCCAGAGTTCACTCAAACCCATATCCATCGAGTTGGTGATGCCATCCAGCCATCTCATCTTCGGTCGTCCCCTTTGCCTCCTGCCCCCAATCCCTCCCAGCATCAGAGTCTTTTCCAATGAGTCAACTCTTCACATGAGGTGGCCAAAGTACTGGAGTTTCAGCTTTAGCATCATTCCCTCCAAAGAACACTCAGGACTGATTTCCTTTAGGATGGACTGGTTGGACCTTCTTGCGTCCAAGGGACTCTCACGAGTCTTCTCCAACACCACAGTTCAAAAGCATCAATTCTTCAGTGCTCAGCTTTCTTCACAGTCCAATTCTCACATCCGTACATGACCAATGGAAAAACCATAGCCTTGACTAGACGGACCTTAGTTGGCAAAGTAATGTCTCTGCTTTTCAATATGCTATCTAGGTTGGTCATAACTTTTCTTCCAAGGAGTAAGTGTCTTTTAATTTCATGGCTACAGTCACAGGTCCAAATTTCCTTATTAAAATACATACTTGCATGCTTAGTTGCTCAGTTATGTCTGACTGTTTGCAACCCTATGGACTGTAGATGGCTAGGCTTCTCTGTCCATGGAATTTTCCAGGCAAGGATACTGGAGTGGGTTGCCATTTCCTTCTCCAGGGGATACTCCTAACCCAGGATCCTGGGTCTCCAGCCTTGCAGGTGGATTCTTTACCAGCTGAGCCACAGAGGATGCTCTATTAAAATACAGGGCTTATAGAAACTCTCTCCCAAGGTTTCTAATGTGCATGTGCAGGCTGAGGCCTGAGAACTTGCATTTTTAGCAAGTCTCCAAGTCATTCAGATGCTGCTGCTCTTGACACCAGTACACTAAAGGCTTATTCCCTCCTCTCATCACAGTTCAAGGTGGAGATACCTGGCTGGGCAACTCTCCAGGGATTCTCTCCTCCAAAGGATGAGTCAGGGCCTTAACCTCCTTCCCTAGAAGCTCTGCCATTCCCTCAGACCACAGACTCCTCTTCTGCAGGCAGCTAGTGGGTCATGGCAAAGAGAGGACACAGGGGCCAGGGCTGTTCTAGGGGCCAGGCCTGCAAGTGGGATATATTACTTTTGCTTACATCCCACTGGCTAGAATCACCCTAACTGTAAAAGGAAACTGGGAACAGAGTCTATCAGGAAAAGGAAACTGGCTTTGGTGAAAATACAGCCATTCTGGGCCACATCTAAATTTATGAAATCCTCCTCTTTACCTTTCTTCTCCTCCTGAGACACTGTGAAAACATTATCAACTGTTGATTTGGAAAGTTTACTGATGTTCTTTGACCCACCTGGATATATTGTTGAATACTGGGAAATGAGGGCTTCCTTTGTGGCTCAGCTGGTAAAGAATCCACCTGCAATGCAGGAAATCCCAGTTCAGTTCCTGGGTTGAGAAAATCCCCTGGAGGAGGGATAGGTTACCCACTCCAGTATTCTTGGGCTTCGCTTGTGGTTCATCTGGTAAAGAATCTGCCTGCAATGGGAGAGACCTGGGTTTGATCCCCGAGTTGGGAAGATCCCCTGGAGAAGGGAAAGGCTACCCACTCCAGTATTCTGGCCTGGAGAATTTCATGGACTGTATAGTTCATGGAGTCACAGAGTTGGACACGACTGAATGACTTTCACACACTCACTCATTGGGAAATGGAGTTGGTGAAGGATGTTGTCTGTGCTCCCAACAGGGATGGAGACTCTATGGTAGCAGTTCACTGAGGTGAAGGAATGAGATTAGACCTAGAATGAGGGTCCCCCAGAGGCCAGGCCACACTGAGAATGGGGCTCCCCAGAGATGAGACTGGGTCTAGAATGGGGATCCCACAGAGGTGAGGCCAGATCTAGAACAGGGAACCCCTGAAAGAGAGCCGAGATCTAGAATGGGGTGCCCGTCACTCTAGTTTCAATGTATTATCTCTCGTGCAGATCCACTCTTCTTTGTCCTGACTTTTGATACTAGTGCTGGAGCCTGTCCACATTTCCTCTTTGCCCACTGGCCAAACGTGGCCTTCATCACTGGAAGGTTCTAGAAGGGCAGTGCAAGGCGAAGACTCTTTGCTTCTGAGTTCTGAGCCTTCGGTGGTTACCATTCTATGCAGCGGCCCAGTGACCAATGCAACCAAGCTCCCGCTGTCCCTCCGGCCGTGTTATCCCCACGATGGTCACTTCCCAGAGCTCTCCTCACTCGTGCCCCAACAATGACTTGCTTCTCCAGGCTGTCTCTGGACTTTGCCTTCCAGAAAGTTTCTTGACCACCAGCCCTTTGCAAGTTCTGTGGTAGCTAAGCCCCCTTCTGAGGAGCTCTGAGTCTCAGCCTTGGGGATGGGAAGAGGGGGCTTCTCTCCTAGTTCTTGCTCTTTCTATCTCTCTTCCCCAGGTGATGCTACTTCTTGAGGGTCCCTTTCAGCCTTTTAAAAAATAAAATAGTTAAGCATCTCTTACTGTTAACATTTCTTTGTATCCCATCTTCCTTGTTAAAGTAACCAGAGTGAGTTCTGCCTTTTGACTGGACCCTGATATATAGGACCTCCTTCTGATGAGCTTTGTCATAGAAAGGCAATTTTGAATGTACATTCACTCAAATCAAAATGCAGGACAGCAAAGTGTTATGTATTCAAAGCTCATTCCCAGCTAGTTCCCCCCTTCTTTTTATCCGTTCCTCTCCTGACACTGATTTCCTGCCCTGAGGAAGGCTGGCATTCTTATCAAAGCTCCAATGGGAATCAAGCGCGTGGATCTTCAAGTCTCAGACTTCTCGACTCTAGAGGCTGGAATCTCAACAGCCCAGAGTTGGGTTCCCTTGTGGAAGGCTCTGGGTAGGCTTCCCAGGTGAGCCCGGGGCATGAGAAAGAAAGCGAGAACCTATGTGTCATCAGTAACCAGAAACCTGTGCCGCTGCCTCCTCCTGTGTCTGCAGGTGAAACCCTGAAGTGAGCTGTGTGTAAGCACCAGGTCTCACCTTGGCCTGGTTCTGCTGCTGCAGCAGAAGAGAATCAATAGAACCTAAAAAGGAAACCCAGGCAAAAGCTGAATAAACAGCACACAATCTGATTTTAGGCCACGGAAAAGAAAAGGTCAGCATCGTGTACGGATAATAATAATAATAATTCCAGTCAACATTAGCTGCTTATTTTTTCTTTTTCTCCACAGAGGATGGATCCCTGCCAGTGGAAGGCTGAAGCCAGCCCTTCTTGGAGCTAACTTTGGCTTCCCAGACAAACCACTGCTAGGATGTTTTATCTGAGGCAAGTGCAGTCCTGAGCAAAAGCAAACTCATTCCTGGGATTTAAGGAAGAACCTGAGAAATATCCTTAATAGGAACTTCTACCCTATTTCCACTATGTCTGAAAAAAATCTCATCATAAGAGCCTCCCAGCTGACACAAATCTCCCTCCTCTTTAAAAATTGTGGTGAAATTCACATAACACAAAATTAACTGTTTTATTAAAGTGAAGAATTCGGTGGCATTAGATACACCCACAACACTGTATAACCACCTGTCTGTAGTTCCAAAATATTTTCATCACGCCAAAAGGACATCTGTACCCACTAAGCAGTCCTTTCTCATACCCCTTCTCTCCAGCCCCTGGTAACCACAAAGCTGCTTTCTGTGTCTATGCGTGCCCACGTCCTGGTCATTTCATATATGAAATCATACACCATGTGGTCTTTTGTGTCTGGCTTCTTTCACTTGGCATATGTTTCAAGGTTCATCCATCTTGTGTGTTGTCAGTAGTACATATTTTTTTTTAAGTGACTGAACCCAAATTCCATCTGTGGATGGTTGGATAACACCTGCGTGCATGCTAAGTCACTTTAGTCGTGTCCAACTCTTTGTGACTCTATGACCTGTAGCCCGCCAGGCTCCTCTGTCCATGGAATTCTCCAGGCAAGAATACTGCAGTCGGTTGTCATGCCCTCCTCCAGGGGATCTTCTAGACCCAGGGATCGAACCTGTGTCTCTTACACCTCTCTGCATTAACAGGCAGGTTCTTTACCACTAGCTCAACATGGGAAGCCTGGATAATACATGGTGGTGTGTATAGGCCAACTCTCTTTTAAATGACTTTTCAATCAATCCAGTTACTCAGTCGTGTCTGAGTCTTTGTGACCCCATGAACTGCAGCACTCCAGGCCTCCTTGTCCATCACCAACTCCTGGATTATACTCAAACCCACATCCATCGAGTCGGTGATGCCATCCAACCATCTCATCTTCTGTTGTCCCCTTCTCCTCCTGGCCTCAATCTTTCCCAGCATCCAAGTCTTTTCAAATGAGTCAGTTCTTCGCATCAGGTGGCCAAAGTATTGGAGTTTCGCTTCAACATCAGTCCTTCCAATGAACACCCAGGACTGATCTCCTTTAGGATGGACTGGTTGGATCTCCTTGCAGTCCAAGGGACTCTCAAGAGTCTTCTCCAACACCACAGGTCAAAAGCATCGATTCTTCAGCACTTAGCTTTCTTCACAGTCCAACTCTCACATCCATACATGACCACAGGAAAAACCATAGCCTTGACTAGATGGTCCTTTGTTGGCCAAGTAATGTCTCTGCTTTTTAATATGCTGTCTAGGTTGGTCATAACTTTCCTTCCAAGGAGCAAGCATCTTTTAATTTCATGGCTGGAATCACCATCTGCAGTGATTTTGGAGCCCAGAAAATAAAGTCAGCCACTATTTCCCCTGTTTCCCCATCTATTTGCCATGAAGTGATGGGACCAGATGCCATGATCTTAGTTTTCTGAAAGTTGAGCTTTAAGTCAACTTTCTCACTCGCTGTTTCACTTTTATCAAGGAGCTCTTTCGTTCTTCTTTGCTTTCTGCCATAAGGGTGGTGTCATCTGCTATCTGAGGTTGTTGATAGTTCTCCCGGCAATCTTCATTCCAGCCTGTGCTTTTTCCAGCCCAGCATTTCTCATGATGTACTCTGCATATAAGTTAAATAAGCAGGGTGACAATATACACCCTTGATGAACTCCTTTTTCTATTTGGAACCAGTCTGTTGTTCCATGTTCAGTTCTAACTGTTGCTTCTTGACCTGCATACAGAACTTATAAATGATCTCAAATGGAGGACACAACACATGGGACCACAGCCACAATATCTTACTTTGAATAAGATTATCTGATAAAATGACTTTGGACTAAAAGGACCAGGGAAAACTGTAGTGGAGGAGGCAGAGGGATGAAGGTGGAAGGGCCAACTGTGTTTAGAGGAGGTCTAGCTGTGGTTTGAGTTCTAGGATATTATTCCTACAGGGTCTCTCTGACTAAATGCAATCTTGCTTTGCTGAATGTAGAATCGACTCATGCAGCGCTTGTTCTCACAGATCAGTGGGCTCAGAAGGTATGGATGAAAGAAAATCTGCCCTTTCTTTATTCAGAACACCTCTGGACCAAGTCTTCACTGGAGGAGTACCACAGTTGAAGAGCACGTGACCTCATCAGGTAGATACAAGGGATTCTGCTGATGGAAGCTTCTGCCATGTGACTCCTGGTGACACTTACCTCAGAAGCATGATCTTTATAGAGTTGAGTTGTTTGCCTTCCTAATGTGAAACAATCAAATACTTTTGGAAAGAAATAGTCCAAGAGTCAAGAAGACCAATTTCCCTCTTCATCTTTACTGGAACTTAATTTGCTGGCAATTATCATGTCTTTACCATACACTTAGAGTTTCATTCATTTACACTCCAGGAAGAATGATGAATCTTTATTACATTTTAATTTAAATTACTGATGCTTAGAACCATGAACCATTCATTTCCTGGTCTCTTGACATTAGTAATTGGCTATGTCAGGTAGGTGTGGGTTTGAGAAAGCCGTTTAGCTGGCACAAGGAGTGATCACTGTGGAGATCATGCTATTTTTTCCCACGGGTAATTATCAGCCATGTAACACTCTCATATCTGCATTGGGGCATACCTTTCAGTTCAGTTCAGCTGCTCAGTCGTGTCCAACTCTCTGTGACCCCATGGACTGCAGCAGGCCAGGCTTCCCTGTCCATCACCAACTCCTGGAGCTTACTCAAACTCATGTCCATCAAGTTGGTGATGCCATCCAACCATCTCATCCTCTGTTGTCCCCTTCTCCTCCTGCCTTCAATCTTTCCCAGCATCAGGATCTTTTCCAATGAGTCAGTTCTTTGCATGAGGTGGCCAAAATACTGGAGTTTCAGCTTCAGCATCAGTCCTTTCAGTGAATATTCAGGACTGATTTCCTTTAGGATGGACTGGTTGGATCTCCTTGCAGGCCTTTCAAGAGTCTTCTCCACCACAGTTCAAAAGCATCAGTTCTTCAACACTCAGCTTTCTTTATAGTCCAAGTCTCACATCCATACATGACTACTGGAAAAACCATAGCTTGACTAGATGGACCTTTGTTGGTCCAGTAATGGAGCACACAAGTGGGTCCCTAAGTACAGCTGTTTTCTCTAAAGTCAGTGCCAGAGTTGGGGTGTGGGTTGTCTCTATAGGAGTGTGTATATATATATATATATATATAGGGTTTTTCTAAAGTAGGTGCTGAAATACACATAGATCTTTCACTCTACTTACTCTTTCCTTGTGCCTCCTGTAAGCATCCAGCTAGTGGCAAAATATTTTACCAAATGCTGCTTGTCAGAGGTTTGCTCTTAGAAAGGCTGAACAGAAACAGCTACAAGGAGAGGATGGACAAAGGGAATTTAAGTGACATAAGATGTGCAGTCATCAAAATCTAAAAAGTTTAAATTAGAAATGATCAGATACCTCACTTCATTGGCAAGAAAACCAATCTGAGTTCGGCAAATATTTGAGAGGGTGTACCATGTCTCAGGGGATGTGCTGTAGGCCCCCAGAGACTTGGAGAAGAATAAAACATGGATCTGAACCTCAAGGAATACTCAGATTTACTGGGGAAGAATGAGTGTTAAACATTAAATCGTAGTCAAAATGGGCTAAGTGTTCTGATAAGAAAGGAAAAAAATGACGTAGGAATCTATAGGAGGAAACCATTCATTCTTGGAGAAGAAGGTGGGAAATGATGAGGGTGCAAGGAAGGGACCTTTTGGGTAAGTTGAAAGGGGAAGAGGGGTTGTCAGGTGGAGAAGGAAATGGCAACCTACTCCAGTATTCTTGCCTGGAAAATTCCATGGACAGAGGAACCTGGTGGGCTGTAGTCCACGGGGTCACAAAGAGTTGGCCACGACTGAGCACACTGGCAAGTGAAGAAAGCTGGCAGGGTGGTGAATTTCTGGAGTGGTCATACTGGCAGATAGCAGCTGGCTGTTAGACTGTTAGAGCCACTGAAGAGGCTACTGAAATATTTTGGGAGATTGATGATAAGGCAGTGATGGTGGGGAGTGTTGAGCAGAGCTGATTCAGGCAGACATGTGAGAAATAAGTACGGCCATTGGGAAACCCACAGATGCAGGAGTTTAGGGAGAGGCGGAGGAGACAAGGATGATGACTTCGTGAACAGGTGAGTACTAATACTCTTAATAGAGGTAGAGTTTTGGAGAGGAGTCAGTTTGGCTGTGGTCATTCCGAGCCTCTCGGGAATTATACGTTGGGATTGTGCATCAGTGTTTAGGATAATACCTATAGACCAACTCTGATGGTCTGTGGACCAACTCTGATGATCTATAGGTATTAAACACTTCTTATTCTAATTTTAAACAATTAGCAATTTGGAAAAGGCCTTAGACTTTCTGGCATGTAAGTTTGAAACCCTCATTAATGCATTCTTCATCATATTTTTGGTTCAAAGAAATGATATCCCCTCATTAATATTTTAGTATTTTATCTGGTGATGTACTATGTTTCTATTTTTATAGCCTCTGGAGAAAGAAGCATCTCAGTTAAATTATAGCTTACTACTAACATATTGTGAATCCTTGGAATGGAGCTTATGTTTGCAGTGCCAGTATAAAGTGTTACTTAAAAATTCAAAGTGTATTAAAGGGAAACAAATAGTTACTTGTCAATCTCTCTTTCTTTCATTTTATTTTCCACCTATTAAAGGCAAAGTAGTCACTAGCGAAAATAACCAGTAACCTGATGATATCATTCAGTTGTTTGTGTGGTGGTAGGGAAGGGGATTGGGCTTCCCAGGTGGTGCAGGGGTAAAGAAAATTCCATGAACAGAGAAGCCTGGTGGGCTACAGTCCATGGGGTCACAAAGAGTCAGTCACAACTGAATGACTGAGCATGCACACACACATAGGGGAGGGGATTGGTGTTAACAACTGGACTTTGCTTCCATCTGCCTTTTCTGCTCATGACATGCCATGGCTCCCCGTGGATGGAGGGATAAAGTCAAAAACTCTCAGGCTGATTTTCAAGTCTCTAGTAGTCTGGACCCCCTTCACGTCTATGACTCATTTTGTATAAATATCACTCATAAAAACTTTTTGAGCCTGCTTGTCTCTACCTTCACTCAAACAGAACACAGGCATTTCTGCTTTGGTGTCTGCTCAGACTTGTCTAAATCATCTTTGTGTCCAGAGCCTTCTAGCCCATGATGCTGATGACTCGGCGTATTAACTGATGGGTGATGTGAAGCCAAGGACAGTTTCCAATATGATCTGATACTTTGTTTTATTCAGGAGAGTGTCTCTGGGACCAGAGATCCTGGTAGGTGGGGTGAGAGGCCTTTCAGGGGTCCAGTGAGTGGGGAGGAAGCAGTGACAAGCTGAATTCTAGAGGAGAGGAGTCAAGTTAGACAGATATTTCCGAAACAGGGTCAACATTAACCAATGGTCCTTGATTGCTTTTCAGATTTCTCTTTTAGATGTCAAAGATGAGTCCTTTCATGGAAAGAGGGAAAACAGGAAGAGAAACAATGAGAAGCAAAGAGAAATGTCCAATCCTATTTGGAGCAAATCAGTTCATCCTGTCTGGAATATCCAGGTGGACTTGGTCAATTAGAAGCTGAGAATGCCACTTTCAAGAGAAGCCAGAAAAAAAGGGCTATAAAATATCTATAAAAAGAACCACAAATATTTTCATGCTAATTGTGGCTTCTAAAGTCTTTGAGGGGGGCTTGAAAACAGTTTGTTTTTAACATAGTTTCAGCATTATTCTTGCCATCTTATTTTTAAAACACTATTTGCAGTATCTACAATGAAAACGCTTGCTTAGCAGTCTAACCCATATTAATCACAAATTCCAAATTCATGGCATCAGAATTACAAGAAGTTTCATATTATATAATTAGAAGAAGATTCCAGTCTTTGGTTCATTGACTCTGGAGCCATATTACAGTCTTGTTATATTTGATAATGACATAGCAGACATTCTATCAGAACTTGGATATCTGGAGAGAGATTCCAAAATGCTTTAATCTTGTCGCAAATCAAAGGCAGCTGCTTCTTATAAAAAGGAAAGCTCGTGTTTGGATGGTGCGCAGAAAGCCAGTGTGACTTACAGTCTTAAATAGCAGATTCTGGGTTTTTGGTTGGCAGGTGTTCTCCATCAAGCAGCCCCCTCCCCTTGCTGATTCCTCTTGGTTTTATTTCTTTAGACTTCTCCCAAACTGCAAATTGCATTTGTGTAATGAACTTGATCACAAGCACTTAGACATTTTATGGTGAAGTCTGAGCATTATCTGGAGACTTTTACACACTGGAGAAAACGGGTGCATGAAAAATGTAATCCGAGTACAACTTGCCCTCTCTGAGTGCAGGATAACTAAAGAGAGGAATGTTGTTATCTTCAGTCAGTCGAGGGCTGCAAGCTTCGAGTGCTGAGCCTACAAACCTTCTGATGGTTCTATGATGACATGAAACTGCTGTCGTAGAAACTCTAAAACTAACAAGGGTATTAGCTTCATTGATTTTCTGAAAATGGGAAAGGGAAAAAAAAAAGTGCTCGGCTAAGTCCAGGAAAGAGATTTAATATAACTGTCTTTTAATAATATTAAGTTTCCTAGAATCAATATTTTCACCCCCTCGTATTATACCATGGCTTGCTACCCACCAGTTGCTATGTAGGAGAATGGGAATCAATAGAAGGCTTACCTTCTTTGGAGACTGTCTCAAAGGCTTGCATAATGGAGCACAGATGAGGAAGAATGAAATTGAATTTTAAGTACACTGACATTATGCTATCGTCTTCAAGCAGGGGAATACAGATTGTTCTGGGGCCCGTGGGACCCATGAGGCTCAGGGAAAAGAGGTACCAGGTACAGATTGGTTCACAAACTCCAGTGTCTGTGGCTTCTTCCAGGACTGCTTTACAAAATGATAAATCCAGGACTTGGATGGGGGGCACGCCTAAACATATCTTCAAATACTTCCAAGCATTACTTGATGAGTACTGTTCATGATGTGTTAAGTTTAACTTGCGTGGCTTTCAAACTATACCAGATCCAGTCTGTGTTAACTCAGACTCTGATGCTGAAACCCCTTTCTACTTAGCTTTATTTTTCTTTATTTCAGAAATTCAAATGGGTATTTCTTAGCTGATAAAAATAACTCTTGATAGAATCACTGAAAATTATTTACAGCATGCTAAGATGACATTTTAAATTTTTTCTATGGAAAATACTCAAAAATAGTACAAAATACTCAAACGCCAAATTTTGAGAGAGGGCACAGCACATTATTTTTTGAGTGTTGATTAATAGTGCTTTTTGTCTCTTAAGAGGTTGACTTGAAAAAAAGCTCTGGAGATGTTAATGCGATACTGATGTCACATTATTTTACACTGAAGGTTTAGCGCTCACAGAAACCTAGGATGCCAGGGAAGCGGGCGGAATGCAGGAGAGAGTAGACCCTCCCCGCATTTTAAAAGGACAGCCGTGGAAAGCAAAGCGGGTTCTGCTGACCACATGTGCTCACAGCTCATGCAGTGGGCACGCTGACTTTAGCCTAGGGATGGTCTGCCCAAGCCAGGAAACACAGCTGCCCTGTGGGTGGACAGCAGCCCCATTTTCTAGGAGAGAGTCACTGCGCTGAGAACTTCCATTTGAGCTGGAACCTCAGAAGACTGGGAACTTCCCAGGTGGCTCGGTGGTAAAGCACCTGCCTGCCAATGCAGGAGATGCAGACTCAGTCCCTGGGTCGGGAAGATCCATGGAGGAGGAAATGGCCACCCACTCCAGTATTCTTGCCTGGAGAATCCCATGGACAGAGGAGGCTGACAGGCTGCAGTCTACAGGGTTGATAAGAGTCAGACGTGACTGGGTGGCCGAGCACACACACCGGCACCCAGGAGGCTGGAAGGTGGGCTTTCCTTACCTCTTCTTTCTCATCCTGACAACCCCAGAGCTGTGTTCTTCTAATCTCCTACCTGCAGCCTGTGTGAGGAAGGCGCTAGAAGTTCTGCAGGATGCCTGGGACTAAGCCAGGGCTCCGTTCATGGTGCAGAGGACGTCTGCTTCCACTTTGAAGAGTGGGTAACAGACCCGAGAGCAAGAGAGCAAAACAAGCAACAAACCAAACCAAATCTGAAAACAAGG
Organism: Aepyceros melampus; assembly: GCA_006408695.1. NCBI lineage: Eukaryota > Metazoa > Chordata > Mammalia > Artiodactyla > Bovidae > Aepyceros > Aepyceros melampus. The sequence continues at coordinate 84,092 of SJXQ01001772.1, read as the reverse complement.
TGCTTCCTTTCTTCTTGAGCTGGTACCTGCATCCTCAAGGTTCCAATGTCTGGAAAGGACTGTGAAACATTCACAGCTGAGTGAGTGCATGGAAGGGTCACCCTGCACCCTCGCTGGTGTCAGGTGTCAGCGGCCTTGGCTGGCCTCTGGGTTCTCCAAGCCCTGGGTGTAGGAGTCAGGCTCATTGATCAGCATGGCTGCCCACAGCTCTTTTATGATCACAAAGTGCCCTTTTGTGCAGTTCATATCTCAGGGGCAGATAAGACACGTGACTCTCCTCCTAGGAGCACTCTGCATGCTCTAAGTCTTCAGCCATGCCAACTTCTTTTCATGATGCATTGGCGTGTTAGCCAACAAGGAAACAAACCCAACTTAAATGGAGCTGAGAGGTGGACCATGTTTGGGTCTGGGAGCAAATAAGAAGCCATCTGGTGTCCCCTGATTCTTTCCTCATATCCTCCCATCTGTGTTGGACTCTCCCATTGCTCCATCAAGAAGGGAGAAATTTTGAAGGGATAAAGTGAGTCTCCTTTTAGGGATCATTGTTTCTTCTCTCTGTCCTTCCCCATCTCATTCTGTCACTTTATCTCGCCGCCCACCCCATTTGTCCATTTGTTTCTCTTCCTCTATGTCCTTCTCTGAAAATCTGCTTTTTAAATTTATCCCTTTCTTCTGCTGTAGATGGTGATTTGTGTTTCCAACCCCTAGTGTGCAGTAAGGCTTTTCTGAAAAAGATTCCTCCAAAAGCTCATCCTGTAACGTATTTCAATCTGGGAAAGGAATCTCAGAATCATTGATAAGTTCCATGTATATCAGCATTTTTTTTTTTTAAGACTAGTGACCCAGATGAAACTTTTCCAGCCTTTTTTTCAAGTTTCACCTCCCTCCAAGTTGCTGCCACTATTGATGAGACATTTGTAATTCGATTCAGGTAGCCCGGTCCGTGCAGTTATTACTGTCTGTTAGTCTACAAATTCCAAAATGAGGACCTTCTACACACTGACACAAGATTAATTATTACAGTGCTACATGCCAAATTTAACTCAAAAATTAATGTTTGTTTGCTGACTCGAATCTGAGCCGGAAAGCACGAGTTCGGGCTTTTTCCTTACAGAACTCCGGGTACAGCTTCAGCTGGGCATTCTGGCCTCAGCTCATTACCTGTCCTTGATAACAAAGCTTCCCTCCCAAGCAAAGGGCTTTCCTAATTCAAATGCTTCCCTCTCAGACTTTAAGTGCCATTCTGCTCACTGGTTCTGGCAAGATGACCAGCTCTAGTGATGGGAGTGTGCGCGCTCAGTCACTCAGTTGCGTTCAACTCTTTGCGACCCCGTGGACTATAGCCTGCCAGGCTCCTCTGTGGGATTTTCCAGGCAAGAATACTGGAGTGGGTTGCCATGTCCTTCTCCAGTGAGGGAAGAGCTATTCACAATGGTCTACCTTCTACTCAGACTGGCATCTTTTAACTCCCTTCTCCAGAAAGCATCCTTCACTATCTATCTTCCAAATGGAGAAAGTAACAGCTTTTCCTGTTCATGGGGAAAATATTACTTCAAGTTTCTCTATGCATTGAAATGTAGGAAAATAAAGAAAATTGATTTCAGTATAGGTATTATTTCACCGTATGTGATTTATTTATAGTTTGTGTTCAATATCCTGGTGTTCAATATCCTAGTGTTCTTGGGATGGACTTTTGCTGAGATGAATTACAGTGAGGAATTACCAAAAACACTCTTTTTGTTATTGTTTTAATAGAGCATATGTGGACAGATCGTATGATCTGAGATAACCGCTCCTATCTTTAAACGCTGCTGCTGCCCACCCTGTCTGTGTTCATCACTTTTAATGTGATGCATTGGTGCTGTGTAGAGTCAGTTCGGCGGCTCAGTGGTAAAGAATCCGCCTGCCAATGCAGGAGTCTTGGGTTTGATCCCTGGGTTGGGAAGATCCCCTGCAGAAGGAAATGGCAACCCACTCCAGTATGCCTTCCTGGGAAATCCCATGGACAGAAGAACCTGGAGGGCTACAGTCTATGGGCTCACAAAAGAGCTGGACACGACTTAGCAGCTAAACAAAACATATAAGCGATACCATGGGATATCTGTCTTTCTCTTTCTGGTTTTCGTCACGTAGTGTGATAGTCTCTAGTTTACAGTCTGGCCTTTGGCATCTGCTTTGACTTGGTACAGTATTTCCAGTGTTCACGTATGCTGCATGTAGTAGGCAGACTTTAGCACTCCCTCTTTTTGGCTGAATGATATTCTTAAATTAACTTTTTTTCCTTGAATGAATATTGTTATTTTGCTTCAGTGTTCAGAAGATGGAAGACTCCTACTTGAGGACATTTTCTCATCATTCACATAACCAAGTACATGAACTGGGCAGTATTTGATTTTACTTGATATTTGAGCTACCTTCATTGGTTCATGCATGGCTTTCTCCCATTTTGCTGCTGCTGCTGCTAAGTCGCTTCAGTCTTGTCTGACTCTGTGCGACCCCATAGATGGCAGCCCACCAGGCTCCTCGGTCCCTGGGATTCTCCAGGCAAGACACTGGAGTGGGTTGCCATTTCCTTCTCCAATGCATGAAAGTGAAAAGTGAAAAGTGAAGGTGAAGTTGCTCAGACACGTCCGACTCTTCGCGACCCCATGGACTGCAGCCCACCAGGCTCCTCCCTCCGTGGGATTTTCCAGGCAAGAGTACTGGAGTGGGGTGCCATTGCCTTCTCCTTCTCCCATTTTACTTATTCATTTATTAATATTAACATGTCAGGCATAAAGTCTCAGCACAATCCAACAACTAGACTATTGACAATAATGTTAATTGACATTTGGGCACTGCCTTCCTCTGGAGAAGTCTAACTTGTGCTGGGATTTCATAATGCTGCTCTTTATTTCATTAGTACAGTCAGACCTCCATATCCATGAGTTCCAATTCTGCAGATTCAATCAACCAAGGATAGAAAATATTCTTAAATTACCTTTTAATTGAAGTTCATTCTATTGCTGATTCAAGACTCATGAGCCCTGTGTTCTTTACAGATGTCTACCTTCCTAGTTTGTTTCTTTCCAAAGCATAGTTTGGGAATTTATCCCTGGAAATTTCATTTTGCTGATGAGATGATGGAAATGATGATGGTGATGCTTCTAATAATGATGATGGTGGTGATAATGCATACTTTCTTTCGAATATCTACCATGTAACCATAAAAAGTGCTGGAAACTTGTTTCCCTGGTGGCTCAGATGGTAAAGCGTCTGCTTGCAATTCGGGAGACCTGGGTTCAATCTCTGGGTCAGGAAGATCCCCTGGAGTAGGAAATGGCAATCTACTCAAGTACTCTTGCCTGGAAAATTCCATGGATGGAGGAGACTGGTAGGCTACAGTCCACGGGATCGCAAAGAGTCAGACATGACTGAGAAAATTCACTGGTTCACTGGTCAAACTAATTCTCAGAGAAATTGTGCTAGTTAGAATCTCATAGTCACTTGACAAAAGGGGGAACTGAGGTGCAGATGAGTTAAATCCTCATCTGTGAGTGAGAAGCAGAGTTGGATTTGTGGCCAGGACCTTCTGCTTCACTGTCCACTCTCTCCCAGGCCCCTTACTTTCCCTGATTCTTTCAAGTTGTTCCAGGTCATAGAATAAGAGACGAGTAACCTAGTTTTCCTGATCTGAAGACAGGAACTGGACTGAATCAGGTTCTTCATGGGATCATGATGGCTTTGGAACTAACTTTGATAATTTGATGCTTTATGAGGACACTTCACATGGTTTCCCTGGTGGCTCAGATGGTAAAGCGTCTGCCTGCAGTGTGGGAGACTTGGGTTCCATTCCTGGGTTGGGAAGATCCCCTGGAAAAGGAAATGGCAACCCACTCCAGTATTCTTGCCTGGAAAATTCCATGGACAGAGGAGCCTTGTAGGCTACAGTCCATGGGGTTGCAAAGAGTCGGACACGACTGAGTGACTTCACTCACTCACGTGGTTCCAGCCTGTGCAGTTTCTTCCTTATACCAGATCCTCCCCTGAGCATTCTTACCTCTACGTATTCTGCACATTCTCCCTTACAGTACACATCTTTCTTCTTTTCAAAGACAAATTGAACCCAGTTCCCTCTCTAAGATATCTCCTTCTACTTCGACCAAGTCTCATCTCCTTTCATGACTCTGATAATGTGCTTTTCTATGCTTTACCTGTAGGTCCTTATCATCCATGATCATGTTACTAATTACAGTTTTGTGTATCCATCTTGCCCCCTCAGGGAGATGAAATGTTCCTTCAGATCTCCATCTTTGCTAGCAAGTCTTCGGTAGATCCCCCACTTCCACATCCAGCTCTTAGTTCAACTTCACACATAGAATTTTACTTTGGCATCTTTATGTGAAGTATGGGCTTCCCTCATGGCTCAGAATCTGTCTGTCTGCAATGTGGCAACCTGGGTTTGATATCTGGGTGGGAAGACCCCCCCTGGAGGAGGGCATGGTAACCTGTTCCAGTATTCTTGCCTGGAGAATCCCTCTGGACAGAGGAGCCTGGTGAGCTACAGACCATGAGGTCTCTAAAAGTCAGGCACAACTGAGCAACTAAGCACAGCACACATGTGAAACAACTGGTAGAACAGCAGACTTCAACTTCATACTATCCCCTCTGCATTGCTTTTGACCAAAGTTAGGAATCTAAATACACAAAGACACAAACATAAACTGGGTTTAGAGAGGAGCTATACTAGAATGAATCTTACAGAAAATAGTTTTGGAGACTCAAAAGTAGTTTTGGAGGGAACTCTTTGACTGTTAGTGTTGAGACTGATTGGTGATGTTTGACATGACCCCTTGGCAGGCAATTGGGGCACCAGGGTCAGGTATGAGCTATCATGGCTTTAGTAGGAACCTCTAATCTCTTGATAAAAAATTGGCCATATACACTGTGTTCCTCTGAACACAGGTGGCTAAATGTTGGTTTAAAGTTGCATAACTTGGTTACTTTTGAAGCATGAATTTAGTACTGGAGCTATACTTGCTGAAAGTAAAAGTCTTTCCTGTTTTGGTTAATTTGATATTTATGGAGGAAGCTCATCAACTCTTTGAGGTATTAAAGAGACATTCTATTTGGGTTGGGCATGGACGTTGCCACCAAACTTCGTGGCTTAACACAGTAAGAGTTTATTATTATTCCACATGGTTTTGTGGAAGGGCAGTGGGGCTCTGCTCCAAACAGGTATTCTGCACCCTAAATGGTAGCTTTAAAAAGTTCCCTCCCCCCCAAAAAAGTTCCCTCCCCACCAACTCTAGCCAAGCCCACACATTTTTGATATTTCTCTGATAAAGAAATGGTATCTGTGTCTCCTATCCTTGAATCTGAGTCAGCTTATTGATACTTCAACTAATAGCATGTGATGGATGTAATTTGTATGGCTTCCAAACTGGCTCCACAAGACTATGCAGTTTCTGCTTTCCTTGCTGGATCCCTGGGCTGCCATTTATGAAATCGACTGCTTTCATGTGACTATGAGCAAGTCCTCATGTTCTGGAGAGGCTACCATGGGCAATCCAGGTGGTGGTCTTAGCCTTTGGGTCATCTTGCCCTGAACATCAGATATATGAGTAAACAAACCTTCAGATGATTCTGGACCTTAGCCATTGACTTTCCAGCCTCAGATATTATGAAGCATTGACAGGTCATCCTCTTTCTACCTTGTTCAAATTCTTAATCCACAGCATCTATTAGCATCAGTCAGTTTTCTTTTAAGCATTGATTTTTCTGCAGAAATGATAACTAGAATACCACCTATAACACCATCACAAGAAGCTCAGGGCTTCGCTTGATAGGGTAAGAGATGACAGGAGAGCTGAGAAACAGCATGGTCATGCTTTGGCCTGGAAGTGACATGCTTCATATTTCATTAGTCATGACTAATTACATGTCCAAGCTTAATTTCAAAGATTTGGGGGGGGGGATTGTAATGAAGACATCACTAGTGATTGACAAGAATTAGAAACTGGTGAATGTCAGTTCACCCTTGGACTGCAAGGAAATCCAACCAATCCATCCTAAAGAAATCAGTCCTGAATATTCACTGGAAGGACTGATGCTGAGGCTGAAACTCTGATACTTTGGCCACTTGATGTGAAGAACTGACTCATTGGAAAAGACCCTGATGCTGGAAAGATTGAAGGTGGGAGGAGAAGGGGACGACAGAGGTTGAGATGGTTGGATGGCATCATGGACTTGAGGGACATGAGTCCGAGTAAACTTCCAGGAGTTGGTGATGGACAGGGAGGCCTGGTGTGCTGTGGTCCATGGGATCACAAAGAGTCAGATATGACTGAGCAGCTGAACTTAACTGAACTCATTACACTCTTTAATCTTACTGATATGCATTCCTTGCCATGGTGTGTGTGTTTAGGTAGAACTCAAATATGCATGTCACGTGTCTCTGACTTCTTATGTACATCACTGTGCTTGGTGAGTTTAGAGAGTCCTAACATTTTGACAAGTGACATAATTTCAGTAGATTGATAAATTATGATACACAAGCAGCAATAGTCAGCACACCAGCACACCATGATGTTCCTCTGTGAGAAGCAGAGTCACGTTCAGCTCCTTCTGGAGGCAGGAATGTTTCTATGTATATTCCATTCCCATCTTGTTTCATTTGTCACCTCTCTCCAGGCAAAAGAAACCTTTCTTGTTTGATCAGATAAACCGGGTGAATTTGGGTGTCTCAGAATAGTCACTGTCAACACTGATTGGGCTCATAAGCTATAGTTAATGTATGATACTTCAAAGAAAAAATTCACATTAAAAATGACCCAGCATCCATTGATAGTGACTATTCCTAGAGTCCTGTATTAATGCATATATGTGGAATCTAGAAAAAAATGGTACGGATGAACCTATTTGGAGGGCAGAAATAGAGAGGCAGACATAGAGACTGGACCTGTGGATGTGGTGGGGGCAGGTGCTATGAGTTGGGAGGCTGGGGTTAACATATATGTACCACCATGTGTAAGATAGGTAGCTAATGAGAACCTAGTATATAGCACAGGGAGCCCAGCTCAGTACCTAGAGGAGTGTGATGAAGGTGGGGTGGGAGGGAGGCCCAAGAGGGAGGAAGTGTATGTATACACATGGCTGATTTGCTTCACCATAGAGCAGAAACTAGCACAGCATTGTAAGGCGCTAGTGTGTGCTAGTCGCTCAGTTGTGTCCAACTCTTCGTGTCCCCAGGTTCCTCTGTCCATGAAATTCTCCAGGCAGAATCCTGGAGTGGGTTGCCAGTTCCTGCTCCAGAGGATCTTCCCAATCCTGGGATTGAACTCGGGGTAAAGCATCTGCATTGCAGGCAAATGCTTTACCATCTGAGTGATACAGGGAAGTGTAAGGCAACTATACCCCAGTTAAAAACAAAGAAACAAACAAAAAAACCCAGCAAATGGTGAATTGTACCAAGCTGTAGATTCAGATACTTGTGATTCGCCAGTGGTCTCCTGTGTTTGGAACAACGTTATAAGTTTCCCCAAGGTTAAGGGGTGATTAGGAATGGATTTGCTGGTGCTTTGTTTTCTTATAGATAACAGGCCACATAAATATGATTGTAGTGGATACTAACGGACTGAGTTCCTTCGAAGGATTAAAAGATTGCTGCATTTTGGATGGTCTTTAGACAACTGAGATTCTGAGTGCCATTCTTAAAGGATGGACTCTTTGCTTACAAAGACACGTTATTTTGATGACCAGGTGGATCCTAGGGAGGTCTGTCTGGAGCATCAGCCCACAGCGCACACAAGTTGGCATTCTTGCCCCGTTCTGCCTACAAGTGCAGTTACCAAAATCAACGATTAATGGTTGAATGAGTCTGAAAAATGGCTATCCCTTTGACCTTTCTAAGGTTTGTCATTTAGTTGACATACCCATTACCTCAAAAATCAAATGTGTTTGTCTAAACATTATTCTGATGTTTACTTTGGGCACTAAAGGGCAGACAGCTGACCACGGACCCGCTGACAGTGATCAATTCAGCCTCGAATCTTGTCACTTTCCCTGTTTATTCTGCTATCAATCTCCCCTTTGCCTGCCACCACAGCCACTTTCTGCTGCTCAGGCGCTTTTAAAACTAACAATAATCCAATTTAGAATTGATCAATGAAAATGTGTGGTCAGTAAGCAAAATGACGAAGTCTGCATGTAACCGCTGACCACAGTCAGGGTTTATTTTATATGGATGGAGGTGAAGGTAAATTTTAATTAATTAATTAAATGTTAATAGCATGCAAATCTCTTTTCTTTTTTTTTTTTTTTAAAGTCAGATCTAAGTTTTACTATCTTAGAAATGGGGGAAGTAGGTCCATTGACTCCCTACTAGAACCAGTATATTCTGGAACTGCACAGTCCTGTGGGCCTTTCTGTGACAGTGGGAGTGCAACCTGTGTTGTCCAAGGTGGGAGCCACCAGCCACCTGTGGCTGACCTTGAACTATGGTTTGTGCAACAGAGAAATCATTTTTGCAAATGCATTTAATTTTAATACAGTTAAATGGTTGTATGCTGCTCATCACTACAATACCAGATGCTGCAATTCTAGAACGCTGACATTTTTGGTGATGAGATGAGGCCTGTCGATGTGGTTTGGAATGTCATACTGTCTAGACACCGGGTATCACGAGGTCACAGTCTCCGATCTGATCCAACATGGCTACAAACCAGGCAAGAGAAGTTCAGGGAGATATTCAAGCCTTCCTCATGTGCTAAAGGCAATGTTGTGTTTGACCAGGGTTCTCTTCCTGGTCCATGGGAACAGGGCTCCTTAACAGGCTGGGAGGATCTGGCTACTGGTCCGCAGGGCTGGCTTCTGCTCAGCGGAAGAGAGAACTCCAGCAAGAGAGGCTTCAGGACTGGTGCAGGAAGGCTCCTTTTCCTAAAAGTCCCCCAAGCAAGCCCCGTTCTTGGCTGCATCCCAGCTCTGGCTTCCAAGACAGAAGGCTGTCTTTGGTCCCCAGCGCCAAGTGGCTCCTGGGTTCTGGACATGACCAGACATCTTGCTGGGCCCCTGGTTTCTGGCTCCCAAATTGTCTGGGTTCTTGAACCTGCATCCCTTCCTTCTCTCAGCCTCAAACTCCATTTTTGCCAAATCCAACAACGAGGAGTCATTTGATGAATTTCTTAAAATAGTTTGAAAAATCGTTTCTTAAAATGATTTGCGCATGTTACTTTCAATAGGCAGAGAGCTGAAACTAATTGCTAATAAGATTATAAGCACATATGATATTTGAGTTTTTTTTAAACGTGAAATCTACTTAGCTCTTACCTCTGGATAGATGTATGTCAAAAGCTAGATTAGAATTTTTTAGAAAACTGCATCACTTTTTTGAATTTCAGAGTTTATGGGGGAAATTATGAGCAAGTAGAAACACTTTATGAGGGTTATGGTATAATCGATGGAGATTTAAAATGCTATACCAGATAACTATTGTCTTAGAAGGAAAGTGCTCTGGGTATTCTCTTGAGGGAAATTCTCAATCTATAATTCTTGTGTTATTTACATACCAACAACAAAAAACTAAAAACAAAAGCCAGTTTTTATTTTTTAAAAACTGGAAAAAATTTATTTCTTGAAAATCTTCAGTAGGAAAAAAAGTTTAATTTGGGACACTTAAAATTAGTTTTTAATAAAGATTTATGTGACAAACTGTAAGAATTTGACAACAACAAAAGGATTTCTTATAAGATCTTTGAATTAAAATAGATTATCTATCTATCTATTTCATCCATGGTTTCAGTATCCAAAAATAGGCACTGTTAATACTTTTTGTATTTATAACTAATCTTTATTCTATTCTTTTTAATGGAAAGATCATGTATATACTATTTCTATCCTACTTTCTTTTCACTTAACATTATAATTCTTATATTTTCCATATATCACATATTCTCTAGAAACATATTTTTAAAACTTATGTTATAATTCATGAAGTTAATATACATAATTTATGTAACAATTATGTTTGTATCTGTATTTTGATTATTTCTGATGTTTTCCTTTTGCTTTTATAAATAGTGCTTCTCAATATTCGGAATTGTTTCCTTAGGCTCCATTCTCAAAAGTGGACTTACTGAGTCAGAGAGTGGAAACATTATGAGGCTCTTTGCCAAATTGCTTTCCTAAAGGATTATACTAAAATATCAGCAATATTCAAGAGTACCTTTTTCACAGTCCCCTTATCAGCAGTAGAAATTATTATTTTTTAAAAATTTTGCTAATTTGATAGGGGTCAAAGGTTACTTCATTGTTATTTTAATGTACCATTCCTTGATTACTAGTGAAGGAAAGCATTTTCCACACATTTGTTGATTAGTTATATTTCATTTTTGGAAATTGCCTATTCACATCCTCTGTCAATTTATCCACTGAAGCTTCAGTATTTTAAAATTTAAAAATAACCTTTCTCTATATAAAGATATCAATATGCTTTCCATATAGTATTTCCTGTGACTATTTTTTCTCAGATTTGATGTTTGCCTTCTAATTTTTTTCTACTTATTTATTTTGATTGAAGAGAGGCTTAATATTTAAACTTAATAATGTATAATAATGTTTTCATCCTATTTTAATAAATCGTACCTTTACCAATGATGGTAAGTTAAAAAAGTTATTGATTTCTTATGTACTGATATTTTATATTTAATTTTAAAATTCCTTTGGAATTTACTTTGGTGAATGATTTTAGGTGAGAATCTAAATAGATTTTTTTTCATCAAATAATCAGTTGTTCCAGGGGAATTTATTTATAAGATGACTTACACCATTTTCATTTACTTAAAATTTCTTTTACCATATATTACATATATATAATAAGATATTTCTTTCTATATACATACACTATATATATATACTTTATATATATATACTTTTTATAAGATATTTATACTTATATATAAGAATAAAAATAAGATATTTCTTTTACTATATATATAATACATATGCTGCTGCTGCTAAGTCGCTTCAGTCGTGTCCAACTCTATGATCCCATAGACGGCAGCCCACCAGGCTCCGCCATCCCTGGGATTCTCCAGGCAAGAACGCTGGAGTGGGTTGCCATTTCCTTCTCCAATGCATGAAAGTGAACAGTGAAAGTGAAGTCACTGAGTTGTGTCCAGCTCTCAGTGACCCCATAGACTGCAGCCCACCAGGCTCCTCTATCCATGGGATTTTCCAGGCAAGAGTACTGGAGGGGGGTGCCATCACCCTCTCTGATATTTTTATATATATATATAATATATGATAGCCAGTTCCTTGACTGTTATGTTTCAGTTTAACCTCATTCTAGAATTTCAATATTTTATGTAATATCAGTTTATACCATGGTTACAACTGATACCATTGGTATTAATTTATACCATTGGCTGACAGGTCCAGAATACTCCCAATATCATTCTTTTCTGAAAAGGTGTTTTGGATTATTTTACTGAGTGTGTGTAAGTGTATATGCACACCACAGGAAGAGTGAGTGTTGATTACTGAACTTTTTATGACATATTTAGTGTTTTTGTTTTTCCAGAGTCTTCCCATCTTTCTAGACCAGATCAGATCCTTCAGCCCACAGAGCCTTTCCTGACCTTCCTTAATGGAGAGAGTTTATCCCCTCTCTCACTCCTGCATGGCTTCACCTGTACTACTCTCAGAGTGTCTTTACCTGCTGCCTCGAATTATAATTATTTGTGGACAGATCTCACTTTCATCTAGTTCTGTATCTGTACAGGCTGAATAATGGTCCCCAAAGATGTCCACATCCTCATCAGCAGAACCGGTGAACATCACCTTCCTTGGCAAGATGGACTTGGCAGATATGATTAAGTTTAGGATTTAGAGGTGCAGTAGGTTATCCTGGCTCACCCAGGTGGCCCCAAATATAAACCTAGAGGGAGGCAGAGGAAGAGGAAGCCTTGGCTGCAGTGGAGGAGGGCCTGATGAGACCAGAGGCAGGGACGGGAGTAATGCACAGGGGCCACCGGAAGCTGCAAGAGGTGAGGAGCAGCTTACCTCCTGAAGCCTCCAGAAGGAACAGGCCCTGCTGACACCGTGATTTCAGCTCCTTAAGACTTATCTGGACGTCTGGCCTCCAGAACTGTTAGAGAATAAATCTGTGGAGTGTTTTTACTTCTGGTTGCCAAGCCTCTATGTTTGTGGTAATTTGTCAAGAACCCAGTTGGAAACAATCACTGCTATTCCCCACATTCTAAAGGCAATAATAGACTCACTCAGAGCACCATCCAAGTATAAAGAATTACCCCTTTAGGTAATTACCCCTTTAGGGTAATTACCTCTTTAGGGTAACCCCCAGAGTTGGGGTTGTCCAAGTCTTGCTTGAGGAATAACACTTTGAGAATGGATTTTGGTCTTGTTCTGCTTTTTTGAATTTGATCCAACTACGAGTCCACATTGACTGCACATGTGATCCTTCTCCTGGGGCCGCAGCTTCACATTCCAGTCTTGTTCACAAGTGGGATGTCCTTGACCTCAGCATGTAGTGATCTCTGTGAGCTGAGTTCAAAGTCACTGCCACCATGAATTCTACATTATAGAAGTTATTTCCAGGATGACTACTGAAAGTCACAAATTAAAAAGAAGTAAGTTCAAAAGAGAAGTCTGAATGACTAAATTGATCAGTTTTCATGAAACTTTCCTCGCTTCAGCTTTCTTTTTGTATGAACTTCATACAAACTTCAACTTTCTATATATGTAAACATATATCATTTATATATGTAATTATATATATATGTAAACATATATAATTGGAATTTAGCAATGCTATTGCTTTATATAATACATATTTATTTAAACATATGCCTTTTAAAAAACTTGATTTACTTTTCCAATATCTTTTTGAGTAGGAGAAGTATTATACACATCCTCCAGAAAAAAAAAGAGGACTAGAAAGTCCTCTTTAGTCCAACATTTTACTTGTTTATTTATTAGCATTTTATGAATTGGCAAAATGCTTGACTGTGTTTAGTTTCTAGTGACTTGAGAATGAGTGAAGCACAGTGCTGGCCTTGAAGGATGTCTCCACTTAGCAAACAATTACAAGACATTTGGAAAGGGACTCCATTAGCTCGAGGGATCTTGGAGGGATGTGGAGGGTTTTGATTCTGTTTGCACATCACAGTAATCCCTAGAAGTTTAAATAATATTGAACTGCAGATCCCACCTAGGGTGGATGATGTGAATCACAGTCTCTGTGTCAGAAAGTGGAATCTGTTGGGGAGAAAGACAAGGAGAAGGCTGTAATACAGAGGAAACTTCCTGTATACATAGGACTTGGAGGTTGGGATTACCATATGCATGCATGGGATTAACATATGCATATATAAAATAGATAATCAACAGGTTCCTACTGTATAGCACAGGGAACTCTACTCAATATTCTGTAATAACCTATATGGGCAAAGAATCTGAAGAAGAATAGATATATGTATATGTATAACTGAATTGCTTTGCTGTACATTTGAAACTAATACAACATTGCAAATCAACTATATTCCAATACAAAATAAATTAAAAAAAAAAGAATTAGTATCTCACCCCCCCAAAAAAAATTAAGACACAAAACAGAAGCAGACTCACAGACATAGAAAACAAATTTATAGTTACCTGCGGGGGAAAAGTGTAAGGGAGGGTTAAATGAGGAGATTGGGATTAGCAGTTACCACTATTATATTTAAAATAGATAACCAACAGGGATTTACTGTATAGCACAGGGAATTCTACTCAGTATTCTATAAGAACTTATATGGGAAAAGAATCTGAAAAATAATAGATATATATGTATATATATATATAACTGAGTCATTTTGCTGTCCACTTGAAACTAACACAACATTGTAAATTAACTATACTCCAATACAAAATAAAAAAAAATTTTTTTAAGAGTAAAACATTTAAAAAATACTCACCTGCAGACGCCACCCCAGGTGAGGTGAATCATAGTCTCTGTGTCGGAAGCTGGGATCAGCCAGGGAGACAAAAGAGGAGGAGAAGGCTGACACAGGAGAAGCTTCACATACACACAGGGCTTCAAGAAGCAGCAGGCAGGGCACTGACCAAACACAGGCGGCCTCATCCTGGGGACGCCACCGTGGGGGCTGCAGGGTTACTGGTGGGAACCCTGGAGCCGGACAGGGTTTCTGGAGGCACGGGGAGGGGGCACCATTTACTGAGTGCCTCTGTGTGTGTGTGCATGTGCCTGCAATGCAGGAGACCTCAGTTGGATTCCTGGGTCAGGAAGCTCCGCTGGAGAAGGGATAGGCTACCCCCTCCAGTATTCCTTGTTTTCCCTTGTGCTCAGCTGGTAAAGAATCCACCTGCAACGTGGGAGACCTGGGTTTGATCCCTGAGATGGGGAGATCCCCTGGAGAAGGGAAAGGCTACTCACTCCAATATTCTGGCCTGGAGAATTCCATGGCCTGTATGGTCCATGGGGTCACAAACAGTTGGACACGACTGAGCGACTTTCACTCACTCTGTGTGCCACACATGGTGCTGGGCTTTTCACAACTTCTCTCTTTGCTGTTGTAATACTTCTTAGTTTTGTGTCATTATTCCAGTTTTATGCATAAGAAGCCCAGTGATTGGATGGCTGGGAACTTTCCTTGGGATCACAAAGCTGTCAACGGGCAGCGTAGGGAGCTGACCCCTGATCCAGTGTTCCCATTTAGTGGGCTCTGTTGTTGTTCAATTGCTAAGTCGCATCTGACTCTTCGTGACCCCGTGGACTGCAGCACACCAGGCTTCTCAGTCTTTCACTATCTCCAGAGTTTGCTCAAACTCGTGTCTATCGAGTTGGTGATGCCATCCAAACATCTCATCCTCTGTCACCTCCTTATCCTGCTGCCCTCCATCTTTCCCAGCATCAGGGTCTTTTCCAGTGAGTTGGTTCATTTGCATCACATGGCCAAAGTATTGGAGCATCAGCTTCAGCATTTACTGGGCTGCCTTGCATAACTGAGGCAAGGCTAGATGTAAATACCATAAATACTGGGGAAAATGCCCAGCTGTGAAAGTTTTACTTTGATCTTTGAGTTGAGTCTGTTCTTCAGGTGGAGATAGGAGAGAAGAAGGGTTCACTTCAGTTCAGTTCAGTCGCTCAGTTATGTCTGACTCTTTGCGACCCCATGAACTGCAGCACACCAGGCCTCCCTGTCCATCACCATCTCCTGGAGTTTACCCAAAATCATGTCCATTGAGTCGGTGATGCCATCCAACCATCTCATCCTCTGTAGTCCCCTGCTCCTCCCACCTTCAATCATTCCCAGCATCAAATGAGTGAGCTCTTCGCATCAGGTGGCCAAAATATTGGAGTTTCGCTTTAACATCATTCCTTCCAAGGAACACTCAGGACTGATCTCCTTTAGGATGGACTGGTTGGATCTCCTTGCAGTCCAAGGGACTCTCAAGAGTCTTCTCCAACACCACAGTTCAAAAGCATCAATCCTTTGGTGCTCAGCTTTCTTTATAGTCCAACTCTCACATTCATATATGACTACTGGAAAAACCATAGCCTAACATTCAGGAAACAGATAACCAGTGGACAAGCTCAGACGAGAGAAGCAGAAGTGACCTTTGTAAAGGAATTGTGCAATCTGATAAGTTTCAAGCATGGATTGACATGGAGAAGAGAAAGGAGAAAAATCTGTTTTATAAATTAATAATCCATGTGTTAATGCATGCGTGTGGTACTTCAGTCCTTTCTGACTCTTTGCATGAGGTTTGTCTGTCCATGGTATTCTCCAGGCAAAAATTTTGGAGTGGATTGCTGTTTCCTTCTCCAGGGCATCTTCCCGACCCAAGTATTGAACCTGCCTCTCTTATGTCTCCTGCATTGGCAGACAGGTTTCTATTTTTTTAAACCACTACCACCCTCTGAGAAGCCCTCATGTGTTAATAACAGTGTGTTGAGACTCTAATTGACCTCACTTTCAAGAAATCTCTGTGTAGGAAACTCTTGTGTGCTATCACTTGTAACAAAACTTTCCGGGTAGAAATAATACATGTTAACATTTTAGCTAGTCAATGAAGTGTTTCCATACTATTTATTATGTAGAGTTTTTCTAGCTGGTGTTGACACATGACTGGGAGATATCAGAAGGACTCCTTCAGCTTTCCATACACTCAGAGACTTGTTGCTTTTAACTGTTTTAGGATAGATTAGGGGAAATTAAAGTATGACTGCTTTGAGGGATATTCTATTTCGTTGCCATTTTTATTGCCCAATTTCGATAGTTAGTCTGATGGGATGAAAGTTCTTACAAGGGGAAAGTTTGTATGTATCAATATATAAGTGGATACTATATTCATATGTATATGTATTTTATTTTCTCCTAGGAAAAAAAGGCAAATCTTGTTCCAACCAGCATTGCTATTTAGATACTCTACAGTTCAGTAGAGTATCTTATTTTTAATTTAAATTCCTTGCTGTTTTCAACTGACTTCCCTGTATACACATATAGAAGTTTTATTTGTTTATTTTTGGCTGTGCTAGGTCTTTTTTGCTGTGTGTTTTTTCTCTGGTTTGGCGCACGGGCTTCTTGTTGCTGTGGCTTCTCTTGTTGCAGAGCGCAGGCATGAGAGCAACGGGCCCAGTAGTTGCGGCTCACGGGCTTAGGTGCTCTGAGACACGTGAGATCCTCCTAGATCAGGGGCTGATCCTGTGTCCCCTGCATTGGCAGGTGGACTCCCAACCGCTGGACTACCGGGGAAGTCTTCCCTATATTTTGAACTCTTGAATCTTTACTTTTCACCCTAAATTGTCAGCCCGGATGATATTTGATTTGTGGACTCTGAGTAGTAAACCAAACCTTAGTTAATCTCAATACAGTTCTCCTAAATGCAATTTTATTTTTATTATTGCTTCAGATGAAATCCTGCTATATTTATTTATGTTTTAAACTGAAGTATAGTTGATTTACAATATTGTGTTAGTTTCAGGTACTAAAAAAAGTGATTTGGTTATACCTATATTAATACTATTTTTCATATTCTTTTCCATTACAGATTATTACAGGATGTTGAATATAGTTCCCTGTGTTATACAGTAGGAACTCGCTATTTACCTACTATATACATAGTAGCTAATTCCAAATCTACAGTCATTTTAAAATCCACACGTATATACAAACTTCCGCATGCACGCCTGTATCATGCTCAATGGCTGTCAGTTTGTTGTTAAGATAATAACCTCTCAGTGGGATTATCTCCCCCATGACCTGGTCAATACATTTATAGAATGTAATTAAACCATATCACTTCCATGACAGGAAATTGATGACCTTTTAATTATTTCAGGATAACTGAATATGTAATCACTTTCTCCTTTAACTGAGAGAGAACAGTATATTTTGAATAAATTGAAGTAGAATACGAATATTTGCTTTTTGTGTGTGCTGTAGTTTTGTGCTCTCTTTCCACAAGAAATCATCTTGGAGTGCTTTTCCCAGGATTTAGGAAAACAATTTAGAAAAATTGTTGCTAAAAATAGGAGATAAAGGAACTCTGCTCAGTTTTGTGTGGCAGCCAGAATGGGAGGGGAGTCTGGGGAGAATGGATCCATGTATATGTATAGCTGAGTCCTTTTGCTGCCCACCTGAAACTATCACAACACTGTCAATTGGCTATACTGCAATATCAAATAAAAAGTTAAAAACAGTAGATTAATAGCTTGGTAAATAGTATTTAAAACAGTGTTGATGATTACTGAGGTTAGGAAAGATCCATCAATATTACCCTGAAACTTCGCATGGTGTAGAAACTTACAATAAATTTTAAGATCATCTGGTGGGAAGTAGGTGGCTCTTCAAAAAAGCACTGTGTCCTGTTTATAAAATCAGAGTTGGAGAAAAGGGCTAATTCCCATGGGAAATATTGAGTTATTGCACACATTTATTGTGTGATATTTTGGGGGACAGAGTGTGATGGACCATTACAGGGTCCATATTATTCAAATCAAAACCCAAAATACAACCTGTGGTAGAAGTGCATCCTCTTATGGGATAATGAACCCTAATATTTCAAATTACAAAAATTTCACACACTGGGATAATAACTTTTATATCTCTAGAATAGCAGGTTTTCCCCATTTAAAAAATCTACATAATTCTCTTGAAAGGAAAATTCTCAAACTTCTACACTATGTGTATAGGTGACTTACAAAACAAAGCAAAACAAAAAACCAACCTATATAAATGGGAGCATTGTCTTTGCAATCCAGTAAAATAAAACTGCTTTGTCCCTACTCATAGGCCAAACATGTGGCAAACACTCTTTTCCGCCATATTCCATTAAAAGAAAAGAGAATTTGTGTTACTACTTGAAAAATTAACTGCTTAATCTTCAACTGAAATTCCAGTCAGCAAAATTAATGAGGAGGGGGACATTTCACTAGAAACACCCTATAGTGAGTGCTTTTGATTTATCACTGGACATATTAAACGTATAAGTTATGCCTAGAAGCAGCTCTTTACTGGATATATTTTATAAGTAGATTGGTAGAGTGACTTGCACATGTTATATTTAAAATTTTCCCTTCTTTAAAAAAATGGCAAGCATGGTCTGAAACACTTCTTCCATTGGGGCTTTTCTTAAAAAAAAATGTTTGCAATGTTATGGATCTTTTACCTTAATTTTGAAGAGAACATTAAGAATAGTGTTAAGATGATTGGACTCAATTCCCTGATTTTTATTATGATGGTTATATTTGGAATATAAGCTCTTTGTGTCAGAAAAAAATCATACAGGCAGGTTGCTATTAAGCTCCTTAAGCTCCTGAAAAATCGGGTGGATGAAGACAGATTGGTAACTAGTAAACAATCAGAACATATTACTTGAGGGCAGATCAAGTTTTTTAAAAAAAGTTACTATTAGGAACTTCCCTGGTGGTCCAGTGGTCAAGAAACTGCCTTGCAATGTAGGGGACACAACTTTGATTCCTGCTCTGGGAACTAAGATCCCACATACTAAAGGGCAAACAAGCCCACGAGCCACAGCTGCTGAGCCACAGCGCTGTAACTAAGACCCAGTGCAGCCAAATAAATACAAATAAATATTAAAAATTACTATTAACGTGATAATGACCAGCCCTTGGTATGTATACAGGAAGTCCTTGATTAAAATACTTTTTTATTCTGTCAAGAAATCTTTCTTGAAAGCTTGACACTGGGTCAGGGTCTGGGGTTTCAAAACTGACAAACAGGACTTATATTTTTATGAAGCCAAAAGCTGAGTGGAGGAGACTTTTGTTATCTAAGGAAATTGTGTAAAAATTGAGATTCATACATTGGAAAACAGAAGACGTAAAGGTAAGTAATCAACTGGAAGTGATTTTTGAGCTGGATCTTGAATACTTGCATAGATATTTATAAGTAAATAGCAAAACAGTTGAGGTTTATCTATACTATTCGGCTTCTTCCCTTGACCATATTTGTTTCATGAACCAAGGAAATTTGATGCTAGTAAATCCTTCCTGTGTTATTCCAGTGCCCACATTTTAATGGCAGACTCCATTTTTTTCATGAAGATAGATGCTTTCAATAGTTTAAATTTTACTAGCATTAGAATGTTAGTGAAATAAGCACAGAAGTCTTCTTTGAACTTTTCATTGTTTGTAGCTTTTCAGTGGTCAGTATCGGGTAAGAAATGTTAAGAAACAAGAATGAGTCAAAACCCTGGTTAAAAATGGATTGAAACATTATTTTATTCTGAGCTGTAAATTTCTTGATTAAAAAAATTATTTTAACTGACCTAATTTCCTACGTATATATATCAAATGACACCTGAATCATGTTAAGGCCTTAACCTTTCCCCATTTCCTGTTGTAAAACTGCCTGAATTTGACGTCTTTTTAAGTGGAGTTGAAATTGTTTTCACTTGTGATGTCAGAATTCAGACAATGCCCAAATTGATGCTTAGTGATCTGTGTCTTTGCATTGATCGCTGAAGAAGGCTTTCTTATCTCTTCTTGCTATTCTTTGGAACTCTGCATTCAGATGCTTATAGCTTTCCTTTTCGTCTTTGCTTTTCACTTCTCTTCTTTTCACAGCTATTTGAAAGGCCTCCCCAGACAGCCATTTTGCTTTTTTGCATTTCTTTTCCATAAGGATGGTCTTGATCCCTGTCTCCTGTACAATGTCACGAACCTCTGTCCATAGTTCATCAGGCACTCTATCAGATCTAGACCCTTAAATCTATTTCTCACTCCCACTGTATAATCATAAGGGATTTGATTTAGGTCATACCTGAATGGTCTAGTGGTTTTCCCTAATTTCTTCAATTTAAGTCTGAATTTGGCAATCAGGAGTTCATGATCTGAGCCACAGTCAGCTCCCAGTCTTGTTTTTGTTGACTGTATAGAGCTTCTCCATCTTTGGCTGCAAAGAATATAATCAATCTGATTTCGGTGTTGACCATCTGGTGATGTCCATTTTAAATCTATTTCTCACTTCCACTGTATAATCATAAGGGATTTGATTTAGGTCATACCTGAATGGTCTAGTGGTGTTGCCCACTTTCTTCAATTTAAGTCTGAATTTGGCAATCAGGAGCTCATGATCTGAGCCACAGTCAGCTCCCGGTCTTGTCTCTGTTGACTGTATAGAGCTTCTCCATCTTTGGCTGCAAAGAATATAATCAATCTGATTTTGGTGTTGACCATCTGGTGATGTCCATGTGTAGAGTCTTCTCTTGTGTTGTTGGAAGAGGGTGTTTGCTATGACCAGTGCATTTCTTGGCAAAACTCTATTAGTCTTTGCCCTGCTTCATTCCACATTCCAAGGCCAAATTTGCCTGTTACTCCAGGTGTTTCTTGACTTCCTACTTTTGCATTCCAGTCCCCTATAATGAAAAGGACATCTTTTTTGGGTGTTAGTTCTAAAAGATCTTGTAGGCTGCTTGAACAAGTCAGAGACCCTGTGGTTTGAAATTCATAAAGTTCTAGCTTGACTTTTTTCTCTTCATTAATTCTGCCTCTCACAAAGGCAAACCAATCTTATTTTACATTTCACCTCAGTGTGATTCCTAAATCTGACTTATTTTCCTTCTTCCTAAATCCATACCCTCAAACTCTAACTCTTTATTTCTATCGACCTTTCTTATCCCCACACTTTCCCAGATTGCCATCCAACTAACTCAAAACCTCAGTCATTTTTCCCTTCTCCCTCTCTCCGGTTCTATGCCCCCAGTTAGTCTTTCTCACTATTCCTTCCTTTTTGTTCTGATTCTTCCTACAAGAATTTATTACCACCTGCTGGGACTTACTGATAAAACCTCCTAGTTATGCTTTCAATTGATCATCCTGTTGCAAGCTTGATCCATTCCAGTCTGTCCCATATATTACCACCAAGTTGGCGAAAGCTGTGACTTTTTTTTTTTGGTCCCTTTTTGGACATGGTATAATTCATTTTGAAATTTGAGACTCCCTTGGACTGCAAGGAGATCCAACCAGTCCATTCTGAAGGAGATCAGTCCTGAGATTTCTTTGGAGGGAATGATGCTAAAGCTGAAACTCCAGTACTTTGGCCACCTCATGCGAAGAGTTGACTCATTGGAAAAGACTCTGATGCTGGGAGGGATTGGGGGCAGGAGGAGAAGGGGATGACAGAGGATGAGTTGGCTGGATGGCATCACTGACTCGATGGATGTGAGTCTGAGTGAACTGCGGGAGTTGGTGATGGACAGGGAGGCCTGGCGTGCTGCGATTCATGAGGTTGCAAAGAGTTGGACACGACTGAGCGACTGAACTGAACTGAACAAGATTTTGAAACTTTAATAAAATGTATCAGGACTTCCCTGGTGGTCCAGTGGTTAAGAATCTGCCTGCCAGTGCAGAAGACATGGATTCCATCTCTGGTCCAGGAAGACTCCACATTCTGCAGGGCAACTAAGCTAATGTGCCACAACTACTGAGCCCACATTCTAGAGCTTGTGCTCCACAACAAGAGAAGCCACTGCAGTGAGAAGCTTGTGTACCACAGCTAGGGAGTAGCCCTCACTTACTGCAACTAGAGAAAGCCTGTGTAGCAATGAAGACCCAGCACACCAAAAACAAATAATTGAAAACTAAAGTAAAAAGTCCTTTAAAAATGTATCAGATGGGAGCACTTACTGTTTAAGAATCATTTTCCCAAAGCATTGCTTTGATTACCATTCTCTTGAAATCTTTCAGTAGAAGGTAATTGGATGTATTCATTACCTTGGTGATGGTTTCATGAGTGTGTACACATACCAAAACTTTTTATGAAAGTTTGAAATGTGTAGTTTATTGTATGTCAGCACTACCTCAATAAAGTTTTTTGTTTGTTTTTTTAAAATCAGTGTTTTCCTATTTCCCATCAAATAAAGCCTGACTTTTCAGCCTGGTATTCAAGTTCCCTCAGGGTCTGGCACCAGCTGCCTTTTCTAGTGTTACGGATCAAGACTCTTCTCCATAAGCCATGCTCCAGTGAAACTGAGCCACCATTAAGCCGCCCCCTGCCTACTGCTCTCTGTTTTCTATTGCTTTCTCTCAGGCGCTCCAGACGTCTTCAAGACCCAGTTCAAATGTTACTTCCTCTGTGAAAACTATACAGATAAGGGATTTCCCTGGTGGTCCAGTGGCTAAGACTCCACACTCCCAAAGCAGGGGGCCTGGGTTTGATCTCTGGTCAGGGAACTAGATCCCACATGCTTGCGTGTTGCACCTGAAGATCCCACATGTTCTGACAAAGATCAAAGATCCCAAGTGCAGCAACTAAAACCTGGGGCAGCCAAATAAATAAATAAATTGTTTAAAGCTATCTAGATAGTCCAAGTAAGACGTGATCTTTGCCTTCTCATAATAGTTCTTTTTCTGGCTCTGACCCTGACTGTCTTCTCATAATTTTGTTTGCACCACATCTATAGTCTTATCACAAATGGTCTTGCTGCTAAGTCGCTTCAGTCGTGTAAGACTCTGTGCGACCCCATAGACAGCAGCCCACCAGGCTCCCTGTCCCTGGGATTCTCCAGGCAAGAACACTGGAATGGGTTGCCATTTCCTTCTCCAATGCATGAAAGCGAAAAGTGAAAGTGAAGTCGCTCAGTCGTGTCCAACTCTTCGCGACCCCATGGACTGCAGCCTACCAGGCTTCTCCGTCCATGGGATTTTCCAGGCAAGAGTGCTGGAGTGGAGTGCCATTGCCTTCTCCGACAAATGGTCTTATAGTTATTTGTGTGTTTAGCTTTTTTGGACATAGTTGGCTTTTTAAGCAACCTCTACAGCTGTTTCACTTTGCTAGTATATTTCACAGGGTCCTTAACACTAGGCAGATCTCCCCATTCTTACCACTTGTTAAGAACATGAGCCAGGCAAGGCTCATTCTTTACACCCTGCTGATTATTCAAGCTCCTTTTTTTGGTCTGCTTTCTAATTGCCTTTGAACCAGTTCAAAAAACTCTTCATTGTTTTTTGATCTTAATATAGTTGAAAACTTCTAGAACAGCAGGTAACCCCGTTGTCCTGAGACATGTTAATAAACTGGGGGAAATACTCTTGTTTGATTGAGTGTGGTAAATACTGCATCTTATATCCTCCCTCTGCATTCATGATATAGGATAGTGGAGGCACTGAAAAGTCCTGAAGTGAGGAGAACAGTTCAACTTTAACCTAGACCACAAAATAATTTAAGACCATCTGTGATAAGATCATAGATGAAAAAAAAAAAAAAAAATAAGATCATAGATGTGGACCTCTCAGATGTGTGTATGGGTAGCAATTTAGATATCCCATGATCACATCAAACTCATTGTGTTTAAAACAGGGCTACTTTTTTTTCCCTTTAAACCCATTTCTAGGTAAAGCCATTCCTTTCCTCTCCCCGCCAAGAAGTCAACAGTTAAGGCCCCCATCACAGGGATTATTGAAATAGTCTCCCAGAGCCTGCCTTTAGGTTTGAATTACTCCAAACTCATTTCAGAGTAATATTACAAACATGCAAAACTGATCATGTTGCTCAGAGGTTTAAAACTGTAGAGTGGGTCTCTGTTGCTTATATCAGGAGAAAATGCAAATCCCTTTAGAAGCCACACAAGGTCATTCATGATCAGGCCCCTTATCTGCCTTTCTAACCTTATTTCTTGCTTTCCTAGCCTCATTACCCTCTTTGTTTCAGTCCCACCAATTCACCTAAGTTGCTTTCATTTTCAAGATTAATATTTATTAACACCATTTTCTTGGACTGGATGCCCCTTTCGCCTCATATCCCTCACCCCTCATTTCCAGTGACTCAGTTCAAGATCACACAGACATACTGCTTTATCCAGAGCTTGGGCTTTGGTTGGTTCTTGGATGGGGCTTCCCTGGTGGCTCAGATGGTAAAGAATCTGCCTGCAGTGCAGGAGACCTGGGTTTGATCCCTAGGTTGGGATCCCTGGGAAGATCCCCTGGAGGAGGGAATGGCTATCCACTCCATTATTCTTATCTGGAGAATTCTGTGAACAGAGGAGCCTGGAGGGCTACAGTCCATGGGGTCGCTGAGAGTTGGACATGACTGAGTGACTTGACTTTCACTTTGGATGTACTGAGCACTCCTGGGCTGACTGCTGATCTGTTCCTGCCAATTCCCTCCTTCAGCTGGACCTTCATCCTCCTTTTCTGTTCTAAAGAAGTGCAGCCTTGATACATTAAATAAGTTCTCCTCGGCTCCTGAGACTTTGAGGTCAAGTGTATGGATGTGACAGTTGGACTGTGAAGAAAGCTGAGCACCAAAGAATTGATGCTTTTGAATTGTTTGGTGTTGGAGAAGACTCTTGAGAGTCCCTTGGACTGCAAAGAGGTCCACCCAGTCCATTCTAGAGGAATCAGTCCTGGGTCTTCTTTGGAAGGACTGATGCTAAAGCTGAAACTCCAGTACTTTGGCCACCTCATGCAGGGTTGACCCATTGGAAAAGACCCTGATGCTGGGAGGGATTGAGGGCAGGAGGAGAAGGGGACGACCAAGGATGAGATGGCTGGATGGTATCACTGACTCGATGGACATGAGTTTGAGTAGACTCCAGGAGTTGGTGATGGACAGGGAGGCCTGGTGTGCTGCGATTCATGGGGTGGCAGAGTCAGACACAACTGAGTGACTGAACTGACTGACTGACTGAAACTTGGGTTGTACCCTCCCTGCCCACAGCTCCGAGTGGGAAGGTTGCTCAGCTTCTGAGAGGCTCCATGTTTTTATTTGTACGATGGCCTGAATGATAATCCCTACCTCACAGGATTGTAGTGAGGAGTGTGTCAGAGTCTGTTGTAAGGCAGTTGGAACAGTGTCAGGCAGAGGCTCAAAAAACTTCTCCTGAGCAATTCACCCATCATTCTGTTGCAGTGAAAAGGAAAAAAGAAGAATGAGTTTTTCCTGTCTTTCCTGAGAACAAAGAAGATATTAGTGAGCAAACCTTATCACTCCTGTGCTAAGTCACTTTAGTCATGTCCAACTCTTTGCAACCCCATGGACTGGGGCCCACCAGGCTCCTCTGTCCATGGGACTTTCCAGGCAAGTACACTGGAGTGGGTTGCCATTCCCTCCTCTAAGGACCGTCCTGACCCAGGGATCGAACCTGTGTCTCTTATGTCTCCTGCATTAGCCAGTGAGTTATTTACCACTAGCACCACCTGAGAAGCCCCTTGATCACTCTTAGGTTTGCTTTAAATAACTGTTCCTAATCTAATTTGTTCCTAATGTAGTCTGTAACTAAGTTTGCTTTCCTGCCCTCTAACTCTGCATTAGCTACCTTTTGTACATATTATCCTTAGACGCTATGCTAATTACATCCTATATCTGGTGCTCACCTTTACAGCACTCTCTGTAGACCCCGCCTAGGAGTTTTTCTCCTTTATTATAGAAAGAAGGCCCAGGAGGGCACTACACAAAGGACAGTGGACAATTATTGGGCTACCTGACACCAGCCTGTAACTATTTTTGAAACAGTGCAAGAGGAAGAATACAAGATCCTTATACTTTTGTTCCTCATCACCTACCCCAACTGGGAGCCCTCATCATGTATAAGCTTTTAGACTCCTCATGGAAGTTGGGGCACGGTTCTTGGGCACGAGCCTGTTGTGTCTGCCCTCTGTTGTCTAAGGATTAATGCCACCTTTTTATTTCCTCCAAACTGTCTCTGTATTTTTTTATTCAGCTTCAGTGGGCACAGAAACCCAAGACTTTTGGCAGCATCGGTTCCTTCATTCTGCAAATGGTTGCATGCTTCCTCTGCCGGCATGTGCCTAAGACAGGAGGAAAGAGGGCAGGGCTCAACCACTGAAAGAGTGACAGCCATTGAGGACACAACAAAAACTGGGTAGAACCTACTAGGCCCACGATAGCAGAAGATTTGACTTCCAGTGGACCTTGATCATTATTATTCACTTATTGTAATACATTAGTTAGGTCACACACACCACAGGCACCAGGACATTTATGACTGACCATAAAAGGCCAAAATTGGGTGGTAGCCCAATTCCTTGAAATCCCCACCCCTTCCCCAAAGTAGCTGGCATAATTTTGCCACTCATTGGCCTATGAAATTACCCAACCCATAAAAACTAACCACCCCTACACCTCAGAGCACTCTTGCCTCCTGAGACAGACCACATTCTGTCTATAAAATGTGTATCTCTGCTTTCACTTCACTGTGGCTCACTCTTGAATTTTTTTCTGCCTCAGAAAAGGACCTTCACTGGGAATCTATCCCAGAGGCTCACCCAAGACCTAGAACATGACCATCCTCTCATGCCTCATTTTCTTGCAATCACTTTATAAATAAAAAGATATTAATAAATCCACTTCTTGCCTATCACTTTGCCCAGGTGGCTCAGTGGTAAAGAATCCACCTGACAATGCAGGAGATGCTGGAGACTGGGTTTAATCTCTGGGTTGGGAACATCCCCTGGAGGAGGAAATGGCAACCCACTCCAGTGTTCTTGCCTGGGAAATCCCATGGACAGAGGAGCCTGGCAGGCTACAGTCCACAGGATTGCAAAGAGTCAGACACAACTGAGCAACTGAACACGCATGCACATGCACTTTCCCTACTAGAATAAAGGGTCCTTGAATGAGGACAATTTGTTGTTCATTTCTGAAGCTTCCCTCTTTCCCATTCTCTTGCATATATAGGGATTTCATAAATATTCATTAAACAGACAAATGAAGGAAAAATGAATGACCAATCAAGTGAAAGCTGAGACTTCAGGTTTGATTATATTCTGAACAAGGCACCAAGCCTCACTAAGAGCTCTAACTCTCTATTAAAAAAAAAAAAGGTAAATTTCTTCAATTGAAAGTTATCAGTTGACCTTTGCCTCTTGATTGTTTCTTAAACCAAAGGCAGAGTGTGATTCCTTGTGTAGCACATGGGAAGTTGACTGTGAAGCTCGTGACTGGTGGACTGAAAAACATGATGAGATCCCAGAATGCTGCAGTGACTAGAAGCCGATTGGAAGACGGGTAGGGGACTTTCCAGCTGTGGATGATGTGAAAATGAGCAAAGCAAATTAGCAGGATTAGAGGTGTTTTGATTATTATTATTGGAGTAAATTGCTTTACGGTGATGTGTTAGCTTCTGTTGTATAACAACTTGACTCAGCTATAAGCATACATTTATCTCCTCCCTCTTGAACATCCCTCCTACCTCCCAGGTCATCACAGAGCACCAAGCTGAGCTGTCTGTACTCTACAGCAGCTTCCCACTAGCTGTCTCTTTTATACAATATTACTAATTACTAGAAAAGTGCAAATCAAAACTATAATGAGGTTATCATGACACACTGGTCAGAATGGCCATCACACACACACACAAAATCTACAAGTAATAATTGCTAGAGATGGTGTGGGAAAAAGAGGTGTTTTAAGCCTCCTCAGTGTTCATTTCTAAAAAGAGAATAGTTGATTCTGGAGATAAAGAAGGTCATTCCTTTCTGGGCCACTGAAGCCCTTTAGGGGGGACCCTGCCTCAGTAATAGCACCGTTTCTTTTATAACACTAGCCCTGCTGCTTGGTCAGCAGCATTCAGGGAAGCACTGTTTGCCAGGTTCCTGGTCCTCCCTGTAGGGAGAGTCCATCTGCTTCTGGCATAGTGAAGGTGCCCAGGCAAAGACAAGCAGAAACTGTGCCAGGCAGGAGACCTAGAGTTAACTGATGGAGTGAGTAACCAAGTCAGAGTGGATGTCTCACCAAGGCCTAACCACAATAGTTAGTTATCACAGTAGAGCTATTTTAGGTATGCTCAAAACCATGTGAAGTCCTGTGGGCCACACAAATGTACAGAAGACATTATCACTGCCTTTGATAAGCTTAAAACTATAAGAGGCATTTTATATGTTTTCCTTTGAATAATTTCCTCTTTTAAATAAACTTATGGGAGACAACATGTGGAGAAACTACGCTTCCATAGCCGAACATAAAGACATACTGAAGAGATTCAGATTTAGAGAAGTTCATAGTGAGATGGAGTTGGGGCAGGATCTTTGAAGCAAGGAGTAACTAACTAGGCTTTATTTTCATCTTGGCAAAAACCAGGAGAAATGATGAGAAGTAACCAAAGATATCAGAGAAGGCAATGGCAGCCCACTCCAGTGTTCTTGCCTGGAGAATCCCAGGGATGGGGGAGCCTGGTGGGCTGCCGTCTATGGGGTCGCATAGAGATGGACACGACTGAAGTGACTTAGCAGCAGCAGCAACCAAAGGTATGGCCGTAGAAAGAACAAAGTCTTAGCGTGATGTGGTTGGATAGGTTGGTTGGGGATATTTGATAAGGAAGGGCTTGGTGACAAGCTGAGGAAGCTGTACTGGTTCCCATCGACTATCAGTAAGGAATTCTGTTGTTCCGCATTAAAGAGAAGTCTTCACTCTTTAAAAAATTTACTTATTTGTCTGTGCCAGGTCCCAGTTAGGGCACAGAAGCTTTTGATCTTCATTGTGATGTGCGGGATCTTAGTTATGGCATGTGGGATCTAGTTCCCTGTTAGGAATCAAACCTGGGCCTCGCACATTGGGAGCATGGAGTCCCAGCCACTGGACCACCAGGGAAATCCTGAGTCTTGACTTTTATCCAGCCTTAGTTACCAAGAGATACTAGATTGGGAAGATACAGATAGGAAGATGACTAAGAGCTTATCATTGCAGGAATCCAAATGTGAAATGGAGATGCTGGTATACATGGGAACAGAGAAGACAAGTTGAAGTTGAAAGACATGGTAACCAAGAGGATGCTTATGAAGCACTGAGTGATTCACAGATAACACGCAAAGGCTATATAAGATCAATGGTCCTGGGATATAAGGGAAGGCAGGAGTAGTGAAATTAAAGCCGAGACTAATAAGTGGCTTTTCAAGGTAAAATGTGCCTCCTCAGAGAGAAGGATGTTCTGAGAAAATGGAATGTCTTTCTTGTCTAGTTTATCTTGTCCTAATGATCCACTGATATTCTCTTTGGTTAAAGATTTTTTGTCCTCTAACTCCCAATCCCCATGACACTGATGTTTCCCCTTAAACTGGCACATTCCCCTCTGGTCGGAACAGGTGACAGAGTGATTGATGCCCCTCCCTGTTGTCATCTTTCTTCAGAACAAATGCCAGTGGCTGGTGAGGCAGCAGTGAGATGTTCCTTCCTGACTCCTTTTCAGGCGCTACAGTTTTACTTTCCACTTGAGCCTGCCTTTGATGGTTCTGATAAAGTGCTTATGACTTTTACTGCATGGAATGTTGTGTTCACTTAGGGTTTATGCTGGACTGGTTTAAGTGGTTCATTGTAAAAACTCTTCGATTCTTTAAGGTATTTGCTAATCTTTGCTGAATGACCTGTTTTCCTTCACCAGCTCTTGATCTACCCACAAGATACAAATGAGTCAACAGTATTGTCATCAAAAAGAATTATGCTCCTATTATCTTCCAGTATCTGTAAAAAGAAGTGTGAACAATTAAGTAGTACCTAGATTTATTAAACATAAAACAGGTGCTTTGTTTTCACCTTCAGTTTGTTTTTTGCTTGCTTGAGTGGTCTGCTCAGGAAATGGCCTTTTGGCTAAGTGGGTTTTTGAGGTTTAGTTATTTCACGATATTTCTATATCTTTGGTTTGAGAGTGGAACAGAATCCTGAGTGTTGCTGCTTGCTTTTAAAGAAGATCTGCAGTTCTGCTAAGACGCTATTTTCAGATCCTCATACGTTGGATCTCAGCAAGTTTTTCTTTCTTATTGACTATCTTATTTTCTTTCTTACCTCCATCTTATCCCTCCCTAAAAAAGAGAATAAAGTTAGAAAGGGATTATTCTGATATATGGGCTCAAGGAAAGCAGATGTAAATTTTATTTTATGAGCTGTCTGTTACTTTACCAGTCAAGTTCTGGTTTTGATGGAAGTGAGGCATTGTAAGGTTCACAGAGTTTATGTAACTGTAGGTCTCTCGGCTGCCCAAATATAGAAAATCACTTTCTTTCAGGGTTATTCTTTGCTACTTTGCAAATAAGCAAATTCATTTGGAATATTTTAATTTTTATCAGTAATTAAATCTATATCTTTAGTTCTGAGATGCTTTATGAACTGGTTAAGAGTGTTTTTCATCATGTTCTGGCTCGTTACTATTGTATATGCAGCCCTTAATATAGTCCAATACTTAGCATTCAGTGGGAACTCAATATATTTTTTGAACAGATTAATGGATTTTTGCAGGGTTTTTTTTCTAATTTAAAAAATGGTATGATAATTTTAAAAGAACTTTAAAAACCATCCTTAATCCCAACACTTAATCAATTGATTCTTTTTTTCATCTTTTAGTCTTCATTTAGCCATGTGTGTGTACTTTTGCATGGTTTTTAGTCAAGGTGAACTTGAAATTTTGTCTTTACAATTTCCCCAGACTTCCCTAGTGGTATAGTGGATAAGAATCTGCCTGTCCGTGCAGGGGACGTGGGTTCTATCCCTGGTCTGGGAAGGTTCTGCGTGCCCCGGAGCGTGAAGCCTGTGCTACAACGACTGAGTCCAAGTGCTGCAGCCACTGGAGCCTGTGCGCCTAGAGCCTGGACGCTGCCAGAAGAGAGGTCACTGCCACGCGCAGCCTGCACACCGCGAGCAAGGCTAGAGCCCACTCGCTGCTATGAGACAGAGCCTGCGAGGAGCAGGCAAATTGAATTGTATTATCTAGAGCAGCAAGAAATTCTAAATTTAATGCTGCTGCTGCTAAGTCGCTTCAGTCGTGTCCGACTCTGTGCGACCCCATAGACGGTAGCCCACCAGGCTCCCCCGTCCCTGGGATTCTCCAGGCAAGAACACTGGAGTGGGTTGCCATTTTCTTCTCCAAGGCATGAAAGTGAAAAGTCAAAGTGAAGCCGCTCAGTCGTGTCTGACACTCAGCAACCCCATGGACTGCAGCCTTCCAGGCTGTTCCATCCATGAGATTTTCCAGGCAAGAGTACTGGAGTGGGGTGCCATTGGAGATTTTATCTGTTAGATTTCATCAAATGCCAGCCCTGTTTTCTGACCTGACCTGCTGCTGCTAAGTCACTTCAGTCGTGTCCGACTCTGTGCAACCCCAGAGATGGCAGCCCACCAGGCTCCCCCGTCCCTGGGATTCCCCATCAAGAACACTGCAGTGGGTTGCCATTTCCTTCTCCAATGCATGAAAGTGAAAAGTGAAAGTGAAGTCTCTCAGTCATGTTCGACTCTTCATGACCCCATGGACTGCAGCCTACCAGGCTCCTCTGTCCATGGGATTTTCCAGGCAAGAGTGCTGGAGTGGGGTGCCATTGGGAGGGGAATAATTTGAGAACTATTACTCTTGGATGCAAAGAGTTGACTCATTGGAGAGACTTGATGCTGGGAAGGATTGGGGGCAGGAGGAAAAGGGGACGACAGAGGATTGCATCACCAACTCAATGGACATGAATTTGAGTAAACTCCGGGAGCTGGTGATGGACAGGGAGGCCTGGTGTGCTGCAATTCATGGGGTCGCAAAGAGTCAGACATGACTGAGTGACGAACTGAAATGAACTCTTGCTACATAGTTAGAATAGAAAAAGGAGTCCAAAATGGTGATTGCTAAAAGATAAAGAAAGGAAAAAGCCCACGAAAATGGAAAAAAGAAAATCCATGGACTGGACTGAGAACCTTAGGTGAAACAAACACTCTCCCTTCTTGGCTAGCCCTAATTTGCATAGGGCAGGCTCAGCAGGGAGGAGACAAAACATATAAAAAGAGGAAGCAAAGAGGGATTGAGGCCTTGAGGCTGTACTATCCTTTGTTTGTGGAATAAATAAAACTCTGAGCTGTAACCGAGTTGTAGAGCTGTAACACTGGTCCGCTGTTTGAAATCTTTGTGGTGGTGAGACAGAACTGAGGAAATTACACACTCTCCCGACATTCTGCTCTCAACAAGTGTTGAAAATACGGTTCATTTTATTAGGTGGACCTAAATTGAAATTCTTCATTGACTTCACATTGCCTGTAAGCAAGGTACCTCAGTGACCTTTCCTTCCTGTTGTGAGGCTCAATAAAATAGATGCAGCCAAACAGTGTTCAGAGTCATTTCCTAAAGAAAGTTTGAATAATGTTGCAAAACAGAAAGGATTGCTAATAGCAAATAGAGGAAGTTCCAACAGCACATTTCCAAATTTTCTTCACGATTATTTCAGACTGATTTTGTTAACATCTTATTTACTGATCTTCTGTCCTCAAATAGAGATGTTATACTGATTTTTGGTTCGTTATCACACCAAATGAGACATGCTTGGGTAGGCTTGTACCCATTGAGGAGAGAACTCACGTAAGCTAATACATGGGAGCTTTTTCTAGAACAGCCTCCCTATCAGGGCCGAAACCCTACATGAACAGTGTGGCTTCCAGAAACAATGGCTTTTCTCCAGGCTTTGGTTGCAGAGTATAAGTATCTTCTCTAGAAATAGTTCTTCAGCCTTTCTGCCCTAAAAGGTGTATTGTAGTCAGCAAAGTGGTTGATTTGACTCTTTTTCTGTTCCTTCATATTTTCCTGGGACTTCCCAAGGGTACTAGTGGTAAAGAAACCACCTGCCACTGCAGGAGATGCAGGAGACCTGGGTTTGATCCCTGGGCCAGGAAGATCTGCTGGAGGAGGATGTGGCAACCCTCTCCAGTATTCTTGCCTGGTTGCTCTGTTTCTGCTCCCTCATATTTTACTAGCATTAATACAGGGGATTTTGTGCCAACTTCCTGGTCAGGTCCTCTTCATGGAGGCCACTGTGCTCGTGGATCCCATGTAGACCAGGGCTCTTAGTCTTTATATCCAGAAACCAAATGAAGCTCAGAAAGTGCTGGAAGGTGGGGGTGGGGTCCTGAAATCAGCTGTACTTCCCTTACTGGAGGTGAGCACTTCCCCAGCCCTGGGAGAGACACAGACTCTCAGAAGCAGCTGACTTTGCTTCATCTGAAAGAGAGTTAGGTCTATATGGCAGAAGAAAAAATTCAACAAAAATGCCTTCTCTGATGGACAGACGTTTGCCACTGATCACACTGACAAGAAAGCTTTAGAAGGTATCTTAACTTCAAATAGTGTCTCCAAACTGTCTCCTCTTCTGGGCCCACAAGAACTTTTACGGAGTTCTTCTGGGACATGAGGAAATAGAAGGTGTCAACAGGGTTTTTGTGCTCACTGGGGAAATGAGAGGTGGCAGAAACCATCCAGGAAACCTGTAATTCTGCCTTTTCTCTAGGAAGCAAGAAAAATGATGACGTTTGCTTACAGGCAATGGAATGGAGTAGTCTCAGAGATAAGCAGACCACACGCACGTTGTGTTCTAGCTACCCTCTTGTTTGTTAAAAACTTGAAGTGCAACCAGGTTGCTTTCTTGAGAAGGAAGGCGCTAGGGCCCAGGAGTGAGGGTGCTGGCTTTGTTGTGTGACCACAGAGGCTGGTTACATACTAATTTCCTCTAGGGCTTGTGATGAAGTCAGTAAACCACAGCCTTCAACATGCTCTGCTCAAGCAGCTTCAGTGGCTTCTCAGTGCTGTCTCGGCCATGACACACATCTGACATGCCCTCCCTTAACCACTCGTAGACTGTCTCTCTTCCCCTGCAGTATGGACCAAAGAGAAATTCTGCAGAAGTTCCTGGATGAGGCACAACACAGGAAAAGTAACAAAGAGGAGTTTGCTAATGAATTTCTGGTAAGTTCTATGTGTGACACTCTCAGACTAGTTACATAGACTGTTTGATGACAGTGGGTCAACTCTCATAGAATAAGTTATTCTTTGGATAAAGTGAATTTCAGAACTTTTAGGGGAAGAAGGCAACCTAAAAGTTTGATTTCTCTAAGTGGTTTGTGTGTATTCTAGTTATTCTCTCCAAAATAGAGTTTTAAATATTTTCCTTGCTAGTTCTTAGACTTTGACTAGGACTCCTATAGATGACATACATAATTCTAGTTGCATAAATATGATATTAATTGAACATCTGGAGTTCCCAGGTATCTGAGTTGGGTTTATGCTTCAAACAGCTAATTTAAATTAATGTCAAGAGGAAAGAAACCAAGACTAAATTTCATGGAGTATTATGCTTTTATGGAACCCTCCTGTGGGTTCCATTTGGATGACAAAAACTCTTGAAGAGCACCCTAACTACTTTCTGCCATATTCATTTTTGCTTTTTTTTAATGAAGAAAAAATATGAGAACATGTGCTTTTACAGTAACGGGGTTTCCTTAATCTTCTTTTGCTTGGGGGGTGTGGAATGGCTAGGATGGAGAGTAGAGAAAGGTGAGGGAGATGGAGAGAAACATAGGCACAAGGTAGCCTAAGGTTTGGTTACCTACAGGGACATTGTATTTCCTCTAGCAGAACGGTGCTTATTGATGCAATGGCAACTGGGTCAGCCTCATTCAACTTATAACCCAGCACATCAGATGACATAGGATGTCTGAGAGTACTTATCATGTATTTTGGAATACCTCCAGCTGGTGTTTTGGCTCTGTAAGAACTTCAAACCTTACCTTTTCAGTTGTGAGGATATTGAAAAAATAAGAGAATTTAAGTGTGAAGTCTAAAATTAAATCATGACTGCCATCAACCAAATATCAACTACTTGGCATGTTCCTTAATCTCACCGAGTCTCTATTTTCTGAGTTCTGAAACAGAGATAATGATTTATGTCCTACCTCTCTGCGCAAGATTATTGTGATGACTAAAGGTCAATACTAATACTTAGATGTGACCATTCATTCAGTAAATTTATTGAGCATGTGCTATGTATCAAGTTTAGTTCCAGGCACCAAGGAGATAGCAGTGAACAAAAAACCATTGCCCACATGAAGCTAACATTCTGATGTGTTTGTGCTAAGTTGTTTCAGTCGTGTCCGACCCTGTGTGACCCTATGTACTATAGCCCACCAGGTTTCTCTGACCATGGGATTCTCCAGGCAAGAGTACTGGAGTGGGTTGCCATGTTCTCCTCCAAGGGATCTTCTCGACCAGATAATAAGATGTGAAAACACTCTGCAGATTCTTGAGTGATTAGATGTTATGATGTGATCTCATATTATGATAGAAACCCCTGTGTCAGCTCAACTTCGTACCATGATATCATGAAAAATGACACTCTAGTTCCCACTGGTCAGACAGTCTGAATCCCTCTAGTAGAATTAGCAGGGAGGGAGGGGAGGTGGAAAGCCTGGCCTATGTGTCCTAAACATGTACCTGGCCCTGGGCTAGAACTCCTGAGCCAAATATCTCCAACACAGAGAGGTAAGAAGCAAGCTGAGGGGGCAGGGACAGCCTCTGTTTTATTTTGGTTGTGTTTTAGAAAGTAATATAGACTACCTCTCTGATATTTTACCTCTTCTTAGCTCAGTCATTATAACCTCTCACCAAATTACAGCTACCTCACCTCCTGTTTTCTCTGCTCTAGCCTTGCCCTACCTTCAATCAATTTTCCGTTTGACACTCAAGTGATCTTTTAATACCACCAAGTGATCTGGTTTTTTTTTTTCCCTGCTTAAAAATCTTTTACAGTTTGTGTTTTTTCCAGCTGTTTAAAATTGTGATAATACACATTTAGAAAACTACATAAAACCCAAGTATAATTGTAAAGTAACCACCTTCAGGTCAAAGAACAGAACACTGTCAGCCCCAGAAGAGCTCTATATGTCCCTTCCTCATCAGATCCCTCACCCCCACTCTCGCCCCCACACCCACCCTGCCCTGCCCAAGGAATAATCACTCTCCTGACTTTTATATTAATCACTTCCTTGCTTTTCTAGCTCCTAATTTTAAGAACCTTGTTTTTGGGTGGTGATTAAGTGGAACCTCACTGTTCACTGACTCATGTCCTCCAGTGGAAAAACAGAGTCTTTCCCTCAGCCCCACCTAAATGTTCAGCTGAGATACCAGAAAGAGTAGCTTGAGGGGAGGTGGGGGGTGGTAAATGGGGCCAGGATGCTGGCTGGGACAAGGTAAATACTGATCTTCAATAGGAAGGCTTTCCACCTGGTCATGTCCCCATTCCATCTTCAGCTCTGAATATATTCTCCCAGGATTTGATGTTTCTGAAATTTGAGGGCTGATTCTGTGACACATGGCCACTGCTGGCCTAAACAGGAGTGTCTCTGTGGGAACTGACTTCCCTGGTAGCTCAGATGGTAAAGCATTCGACCGGGATCAAACCCTGGTCCCTGGGTCGGGAAGATCCCCTGGAGAAGGAAATAGCAACCCACTCCAATACTCTTTCCTGGAAAATCCCATGGACGGAGGAGTCTGGTAGGCTACAGTCCATGGGGTCGCAAAGAGTTGGACACGACTTAGCGACTTCACTTCACTTCTGCAGGAATTATCGAAAGATATCTCTACTTCCAGGTAGATACTCTGTACACCCTGCCCCCACTGGGTTCATGGCTTAGATGTCAGTCCCCACTTCCCCCCTGGTCAAGTATTTTTGTGCAGTGCACAAAGCCCTGCTATGACAGCTAGAGCTGGTACTGGGCTGCTCTGGTCTTTTTCTCACGCCAAGTTCTTTTTTCCAAGCTAAGACTAAATTCAATAATCCGCCTATTTTGTTGTTGCTTAAAATTTTTACTTATCTTTTATTTATTTATTTTTATTATTTTTGGCTGCACTGGGTTTTCCTGATGCACTCAGGCTTTCTCTAGTTGCAGCAAGCGGGTGCTACTCTAGCTGCAGCGCTCTGGCTTCTCATCGCAGCGGCTTCTCTTGTTGTGGAGCATGGACTCTAGGGCACACAGGCTTCAGCAGTTGCAGCACGTGGGCTCCGTAGTTGTGGCTCGCGGGCTCTAGAGCATGTGAGCTTCAGTACTTGTAGCACCTGGGCTTAGTTGCCCCATGGCATGTGGAATCTTCCCAGACCAGGGATTAACCCTGTGTCTCCTGCATTGGCATTCTTAACCTCTGGACCACCAGGGAAGTCTCTCAATAATACTTCTGTAGTTGAAACTATCACTGTGAGTGAAGTCACTCAGTCGTGTCTGACTCTTTGTGACCCCATGGACGGTAGCCTACCAGGCTCCTCTGTCCATAGGATTTTCCAGGCAAGAGTACTGGAGTGGGTTGCCATTTCCTTCTCTAGGAAATCTTCCCAACCCAGGGATCGAACCCAGGTCTCCCACATTGTAGGCAGATGCTTTACCATCTGAGCCACCAGGGAAGAGACCACTCCTATAAGGTTCTCTTGCCTTCATTCAAATATTTATTGAGTCTTACTATGTGCAAAGCATTGTGCTGGATACTGGTTCTGTGATACTCCATGCTTTAGTGGATCTTATCTTTTTAAGACATTAGAGATGTCTTAGAGAGGCAGACATTCAACAACTAATTACTCTATTAAATATTAATTATAATTGTGGTAGTCTTGGTGAGATGTCAAGGAAACATCACATCCATTATCTCATTTATTACTCATTAAAAAGAAACCTGTGCGGTAATTCTGATCTCTGACTTACTGATAAGGAGAATGTGGCTCTAAGAAGTTAAATAATGGGTTTAAGTTCACTCAGCTGCTCAGCCATAGACATAAAATTTAACCTGGATCTTTCATATCAGAGTCTGTGAAATTAATCCTTATGCAATAATATCTTGCTTCAGCCAATAACCCTGAGTCCCTCATAGAACCTAGCCTAAAGGTAAGTCCCTATTGGCATAGTTTCTATATGGCAGAAATAGCAGTATGTAATCACTGACTTGATAGACGTGAGTCTGAGTGAACTCCGGGAGTTGGTGATGGACAAGGAGGCCTGGCGTGCTGCGATTCATGGGGTCGCAAAGAGTCAGACACAACTGAGCGACTGAACTGAACTGAACTGAACTGAATCATACTATTGAAAATTTCTTAAAGATTCTTAAAAAAAAAACTTATTGTCATTTTTATAAAACATTGCTATTACAAGTTAAAAGAAAATAAATTCACCATAGTACCCACATCTCAACAAATAAAATTTTAGGGGGTATAAAAATTCTAGTTTTTGTCCATTCATAGGATGCTTTTCATATCATTGTAATTATACACATAGCTATTATTTTATATTCTCATATTTTCACTTCGGAGAAGGCAATGGCACCCCACTCCAGTACTCTTGCCTGGAAAATCCCATGGACGGAGGAGCCTGGTGGGCTGCAGTCCATGGGGTCACTAAGAGTCGGACACGACTGAGAGACTTCACTTTCACTTTTCCCTTTCATGCACTGGAGAAGGAAATGGCAACCCACTCCAGTGTTCTTGCCTGGAGAATCCCAGGGACGGGGGAGCCTGGTGGGCTGCCTGTCTATGGGGTCGCAAAGAGTCAGACACGACTGAGCGACTGAACTGAACTGAACTGATATTTTCACTTACTGCAACAAAATTATCATATTGATTAAAATCTATATTAATGACTTTTGATAATATGATAAAAGTATAATAAAGTAATAGCTAATACTTTTATACCTCTTATGGAAACTGTTCTAAACACTTTTATATGTCAACTCATTTAAATCTATTGAGGAAGGCACTGTTATTATTTTCATTTTATGGATGAGGAAACTGAGACCCAGAGAGGTTAACTGACTTGCTCAGGATCACATAGATAATAAGTGGTGGAATTTACTTTCGAGTTAAGGCAGTCTTGCTGTTCTTGTAACAACTTTGGAGTCATAGAAGTCTGGGTTTAAATTTGCATTTGCCTATTATTAGTTATGTGACCTTGAACAAAGAACCTAAGTGGTAACTAGACTTCCCTGGTGGTCCAATGATTAAGAATCTGCCTTCCAGTGCAGCGGACAGAGGTTCCATCCCTGGTTGGGGAACTAAGATCCCATATACTTCGTGGCAACTAAGCCTGTATGTATGATCAGACACTAAGTCGTATCTGACTCTTTGTGACCCCATGGACTGTAGCCCACCAGGCTTCTCTGTCCATGGGATTTTCCAGGGAAGAATATTGGAATGGGCTGCCATTTCCTCCTCCATAAGCCCACATGCCTCAATGGAAAAATCGCACATGCTGCAACTAAGAACAGACCCGGCCTCCCCACCAAAAAAAAAAAAAAAAAAGGAGGAGTAACAAAAATAACATTCACTTTGCAAAATTTTTGTGAATAGAATATATAAAATGCCTGACATGAGGTAGGCACCCAAATAATTCATTTTTCTGTTGTTGGAAATTGAGGTTATTTCTCATTTTTCATGATTACTGATAACACTGCAATAGATGTCCAAGTGGTTTTCCCCTTTGTTTGGATTATATCCTGGAGTTAGATGCCCAAAAGTGTTATTTCTGGACCAAAGAGTATTAGCATTTAATTGGCTAAATTTTGCCAGATGTATTTCCAAGAGAGTTTTTTTTTAACTTACAGTATCTGAATTTATCATATTCTCTACCACCAGCACTTCCCCGGTAGCTCAGTAGATAAAAAATCAGCCTGCAATGCAGGAAACTGCTTGCAATGCAGGAGCCCGGGGTTCGATCCCTGGGTCAGGAAGATTCCCTAGAGAAGGAAATGGCAACCCATCCCAGGATTCTTGCCTGGGAATTCCCATGGACACAGAAGCCTGGTGGGCTACAGTCCATGAGGCTGGGAAGAGTTAGACATGACTTAGCGACTCACGAACTAGTCTCAGTTAATATCTAAAAAAGATAGTAATAGATAAATTTTTTGACTGCTTATCATATGCTAGGCTATCAAAGTGGTTTACCATATATATCTTAATCACTACAACAACCCCAAGAGGAAATAATTATCTTCATCTTATCCTTGAAATAGTAAAACCAGGATTTGGAACTCTGATATGTTTGATTCCAAGGCCTCTTAGCCTCTATACTTAAACTACATCAAGTAAAATCATGTTTTACTTTTTAAATTTAATTAGTGTAAAACAGTACTTTGTTATGTTACTTTTGTTTATTTGATTTCCAAGCCTGAAAATTTTTCATCACTATTTTCAATCTGCATTTCCTCATATAAACTTACTGTTCGTGTATTTTCCATAATAGCTAACCCACTGAATCATGTTCCAGACTCTCTGCTTGAGTGCTTCATGAACAGAGCCTTATTTAATTCCCAAAGAGCCATTTGTAATGAATGTTAATAAAGTCCCACATGGACTTATTGTCGAGTTCTTCAGCTTTTTACAGCATGCTCAGTTTTTTGTCCTTGTTATGTTTTCTCTGCCACAGGACTTTGTACACATGCTGTTACCTCTGCTTTGAATATTCCTTCACTCTCCTCTTTACCTACTTAATACTTCATAATTCTTCAGATATCAATTTGGTGGTCATTTTCTCAGAGAAGCCTTCCTTGACCTCCCTAAATAAATCAAATAAGCCCTCAGCACCGTCTATCATTTTTTAAAAGTTTCTCCCCAGTCTCCAGCTTTAGTAAAGTGTTCATAGCATTTATCACAGTTCCAAATATACATTAGTTTGTGTTGTTATTTGATTAATGTCTGCTTTCCCATCAGACTGAAGCTCCACAAAGGCAAGGCTCAGATTTACTTCTGCTTATCTTGATATCCTCAACAACTAGAATAGTGTTTGCTACGTGGTAGACACTGAGGGTCAGAGAAAACAAACAACTTACCTAATGTCATGGAGATCATAACTGTAGAACTCAGATTTGAAATAAAACTATTTAACTTTGAGTTTGTGCTCTTGGTCTCCACCAAATCTCCCCACTCCTGTTTATCCATCCATCTTCCCAGGTGGAGATAGTGGTAAAGAACATGCTGCCAAAGCAGGAGACGCAAGAGATGCAGGTTCAATCCCTGGGTCGGGAAGATCCCCTGGAGGAGGGCATAGCAACCCACTCCAGTATACTTGCCTAGAGAATCCCATGGACAGAGGAGCCTGGTGGGTCGGACATGACTGAAGCGACTTAGCACGGCACAACACTCAACTTCTTAAGAGAACTGTAGAATATAACATATATACAGGAAAGTGCTTTAAACACACACATACAATTTAACAATTAGTAATAAAGTGGGTATCTATATAAGTACCACTCAGATCAAGAAACAGAACATTGCCCACACCCCAGCAATCCTTTAGGTGTCCTTCCAGATCATAACTCCTCTCAACTTCCACCTGACTAGAGGTAAACACTATCACAATTATTTTTTCCTTTGTTTTACATAGCTTCAAGGCCTATATATCACTAAGCAATAGAAATTAATTTTACTTGTTTTTGAATTCTATGTAAATAAAATGTCATATATACATTTTTAATATTTTCCTTTTTTATTCTACATTGTATTTCTAAAATTCATTTAGTTGTATGTAGCTGGGTCTTCATTTTTTCTAATCATTTTTATGAATTCTTTTTAAAAGCATTTTTTTTTACACCATACTGTGTGGCAGGCAGAGCTTCCCTGACCAGAGATCAAACCCATGCCCCCTGCAGTAGCAGCACAGTCTTAACCACTAGACCCACTGAAGTCCCATTTTTATGAATTCTGCCAAGATAATACATGCAATTACTGTTGTGATCACAGAGTGCACTGAGAGAGGCCAAGTAGTCACTTAGGGTAGTATTAACTATTTTGAGTCACCATAGTTCAGTGTCTTGACTTTAGCTTTGTTGGTTTAAAAAATCAATTTTTTCAGTACACTGAGAGTTGATCAGAATCAGGCAAATACATAGGAAATTCACCAAAAATAAGAATGCCAATTTACTGATTTTGGGTAGAGAAAAATTATTGTCAGAATAGAAATTTGCATTGACTGGCCACCATGTTCTCTGAATTTGGAGGAAACTTACATGAGAAG
This sequence comes from Aepyceros melampus, assembly GCA_006408695.1. Classification (NCBI taxonomy): domain Eukaryota; kingdom Metazoa; phylum Chordata; class Mammalia; order Artiodactyla; family Bovidae; genus Aepyceros; species Aepyceros melampus. Next base: position 41,841 of record SJXQ01001772.1, on the reverse strand, counting down.
CCAATGATAGTACAAAAGCTGCTTGATGAGCATGGTGATTTTAGTGACCTCAACTGTGATGGTATACAATGTCTTCATCTCTTTGTTTGAACCCTCAGGATGGTGTTCACCACTTTTTTCTGGACACTAGTGACTTTATTTTCCTTCTTCTAAACTTAATGAGGATCATCCTCTCCCTTTAATGTATTTTCTTAAATCCGATCAGTGATAATTTACAAGGGAATAGGTATTCACTTTGGTCAACTACTACAACCAACTGTGGCTTTCTTACATGTGCTTTTCAGCCATTGTGTTAAATATGGGTTAAGGCTTGGTTATACGTTTCATACTGGTCAATTTGATGCATTCTTTTATGGTTAAAACTCCTTAGATGCTTTTTTCTTTTCTAAATTGGAGGTAGTTGAGGCATCTTGATTTAAAAAGCACGTGTTAAAAAAAAAGTATGGTCATGTGGGAAAAAGTGAGTTTAGAGAATGGCAAGTGTGCTAAATATGCATATATGAGTTTGTTGGATGTCTATATGTATTTGTTTAAAGACTGGATGTGAATACAGAAACAGGAACACAGTTTCGTATAGGTAGGGTGATGCAATTACAGTGTATTTTCTTCCTTCTAAAAACTGTTTTGGAGAGAAGAAACTGCAAACAGAAATTCAAATAACATAAAATACAACTAATAACACTTTACCTACCAAATGCATCTATACTTAAAACATCATAATCTTTATGTTGGCCAGCATTTAGAATTATGCAGTCTTCTACATGGCTGGTATACTGGTCTCAAACATTGCTGTTATAACCTTCTGGAGGCAAAATTTGTATACTGGTTCTGATGTATATTTTGTAATATGGATAAAAAGCCTTCAAAACAGGTAAATTCGTTGAACACTCCTAAGAATTCATGTGAAGGAAATAATGAAAGGTATTTATATTGATTCTGGCCACCTATTGTAAAATTGTTGTATTGTTTAGGAAGATTGAAAGCAACTTAAATGTCCAGGAGTATAAGGAATGGGTTAAGTAACTTATGTTGCATCTCATACAAGAGAAGAGTCTGCAGATGGATTCTTTAATGTTTAAGCCACCAGGAAGGCCCACAAATAATGTAGAAGAATGCAACTGTTAAGTAAAGAGTGCAAGTACAAAACCCTATGTGCAGTATGAAGTATGAGCCCATCTTCATTACACATGTGAATAAAAGGCTAGAATATAATATTTAAAAATATTAAAAAAAATTAACTCTGAGGGTTAAAGATAAGGTGATTTTTTAATCACCTTTTTATGGGTTCTGTATATTCTAAAATTTATGCAATTCATATGCATTACTTTTTACTTTAAAAATCTATGTTAAAATTTTCCCTTTAGTGTTGTTGGGTTCCATTTAAACAATAAAAAGCAAAAAAAAAAAAAAAAGAATTTTATGCTTCCTGGATATGAGGTGCTTTTGTAGAAGAGGTAAATATGGAATGTATTAATACAAAGACATTTATTAAATATGAAGCATTCGATGAACCCTAATAGAAAGAAGATATCCAGTCCTGAAGGTCAAGTGCTAATGTCGGTTTATAATGCATTAGAAGTCAGGCTGGTGTTGTAGCAACTTGTGAAGACTTTATCACAGACAGACCAGAGAAGACCTGGATACATCTTAGCTCTATAGAGAAGATATAGATACATCCTTGTTCTGTGTTTATTTATAACAATACTAGTGGAGCAGTCATGAACACAGTACCTCCTGTATAGCAAGTGCACAAACATCTGTTGAGTTGAAATGACTCATTTATGTGAACTGGCCTATCACTTGAGCAAACTTATCAGCACTTCCTGACTTTTGTACCCATTGTGCTCAGTCCCTCAGTTGTGTCTGACTATCTGCAACACTATGGACTTTAGCCCGCCAGGCTCCTCTCTCCATGGAATTTTCCAGGCGAGAATCGTGGAGTGAGTTGCCATTTCCTACTCCATTGTATCCATTAAGGTGCAGTTTTTTTTAGTGCTTCCACTAGAATAAATATATCATATTATCCAAAAGCTAGTTTCTCCTAGTTTCATCTTCAGCCTCCAGTCCCACATAGGACCATCCAGTCCCACATTTAAAGTTATTCACTGGACATTTAAAATACATTTAAACCCATTTCTTTTTGCCATATCCTTACATTTTATTGATCTAAATTTGAACTCTTTGTTTTCTCACCCCAGTTTAACTACTGCTTTCCCACTGGCAACACAATCCCGGTGAGCTTGCCTGTCTAGTTGAAGGTGATTGCGTGCACACTCAGGGCCATTTCAGTCTTGTTCCCCATTCCTACTAGTGGTAGCCTTGTTTGCTGTACATAGAGGCCTGAGCTCCTAATTCCATTCCTTTGCATTCATGCTGTCTCTATCCTGTTGGAGGCTTGGAATAGATAATACTGACCTGCCATTGTAAGGCGCTGGAGAACTACCTTAAGAAGCTCTGGAGACACTTCAATTTTGAGTCCCCTCTTCTGCCTAGCTCAGGAGGGTGACACCCAGATGTAACTTCTGCTCTGCCTTCTATACAGTAGTGTAGTCCTCCGAGGCAGAGAGTGCCAACACCAAGTGTGGGCTTGTGCTTCCTTCTTTCTTCCTGCTCTCTTCTGAGAGTGATGTTGATTCATCTACTAGCAATTGCTTCTCTAGTCAGTGAAAAAGAGCATGCAATAGATTCAGTCCTGATTTCCACAATTTCATAGCCAGGACTTCAGTTCTGTTTTCCTGTCTTGAAATGGGGGGACTTTCCTGGTGGTTCAGTGGTTAAGACTCCATGCTCCCAATGCAGAGGGCCTAGGTTTGATCCCTGGTCAGGGAACTAGATCCCATATGCCACAGCTGAGAGTTCAAATGCCCCAACTAAAGATCCCGCATAGTGCGACGAAGATGGAAAGTCCCGCATGCAACAACTAAGACCCAGCACAGCCAAAGAAATAAATAAAAATAGATATTAAAAATTTATTCAGATTAAAAAAAAAAAAGAAAAGAAAGAAAGGAAAGGGGTATAGTCCACAAACCAAATCAGCATATTTTTAGCTATCAATCATATGCACAGAATCCAGTTTCTCATACATTCCAAACGATCAGGACTCAGGAGGCCCCTTTTCTCTATTCTCTCAGCAGCTTTTTTTCATTTCCTGATTTCTCTCATTGGTGCTGCCTTTAGGAACTCATATCCACATTGCAATTGGTAGAGAAATACTTTCTCCCTTCAACCTCTCTTTTCTCCCCCAACCCAACCCACCCTCATGGCTCTGCTTTCTCTTTTATACTCTTTTCCTTCTAACTTTCAGATTTTCTTTTATTCTTGTGAGGTTTACTAGTTCTCTGTCCTGAGTCCACTCTGCTTTATTCCCTGGTGGGGTGTTGGAGCCTTGGGAGTCTAGCAGAGAGAGAAGGGGAGTGAGAAAAAGACCTTCACAGTAGTCTGACCTTTAGACTGAAAAAAAAAGCTTTCACACTTTCCAAATTAACAGTTCTACAGGCATTTCCTATGTGATGTTTTGCTAAAAGAATGTCTGCATTTGTCATCCAGCCAGATAACTCTGGGAGAAGGAACAGAGTAGGAAATAAAAATCCATTCTCTTAGAGGAAAACATAGGCAGAACACTTGATGACATAAATCAAAGCAAGATCCTCTATGACCCACCTCCTAAAGTAATGGAAATAAAAACAAAAGTAAATAAATGGGCCCTGATTAAACTTAAAAGCTTTTGCACAGCAAGGGAAACTAAGAAAAGTGAAAAGACAGCCCTCAAAATGGAAAAAAATAATAGCAAATAAAACAACTGACAAAGAATTAATTTCCAAAATATACAAGCAGCTCATACAACTCAATGCCAGACAAACAAACAACTCAGTCAAAAAGTGGGAAAAAGACCTAAACAGACAGTTCTCCAAAGGAGACATATAGGTGGCTAATAAACACATGAAAAGGTGCTCAACATCGCTCATTATTAGAGAAATAGAAATCAAAACTACTATCAAATTGTCAACATCCGCTGGATCATGGAAAAAGCAAGAGAGTTCCAGAAAAACATCTATTTCTGCTTTATTGACTTTGTTGGAGAAGACTCTTGAGAGTCCCTTGGAGTGCAAGGAGATCCAACAAGTCCATTCTGAAGGAGATCAGTCCTGGGATTTCTTTGGAAGGAATGATGCTAAAGCTGAAACTCCAGTACTTAGGCCACTTCGTGCAAAGAGTTGACTCATTGGAAAAGACTCTGATGGTGGGAGGGATTGGGGGCAGGAGGAGAAGGGGATGACAGAGGAGGAGATGGCTGGATGGCATCACTGACTCGATGGACGTGAGTCTGAGTGAACTCCGGGAGTTGGTGATGGACAGGGAGGCCTGGCGTGCTGCGATTCATGGGGTCACAGAGGGTCGGACACAACTGAGCGACTGAACTGAACTGATAGTTTCTCTGAGAAATATTCATTCTACATAAATCCTTGTTGTTTTCTTTTTTTCTTAGATGTTATAGTTGGCACCAGGGCCTCCCTGGTGGCTCACATGGTAAGAATCTACTTGCAATGCGGAAGACCTGAGTTTGATCCCTGGGTTGGGAAGATCCCCTGGAGAAGGGCAACCCTTCCAGTATTCTTGCCTGGAGAATCCCCATGGACAGAGGAACCTGGCAGGCTATAGTCCCTGGGGTCATAAAGAGTTGGACAGGACTGAGTAACTAAGCATAGCACATAGTTGGCACTATCATTTCTGGATGTGAAGTTCTCTGATTAGCCAGTGGTCTAGTTTGTAATTCAGAAGTCTGCCATCTCATAATTTAATGCTCCAAGGTTATTTTGAAAAAGTAAAAATCATGACTAATAGTATCATAACACAACAGGGTATAAGTTTTAGATGGGATCTCACTCAGACAAACTTCAACAGTTGTAACGTTTACTTCTCATCTAATTTTAAAAGGAAGTTTTGAGGTTCATAGATACTAACCTTTTACATAAACATCAGTATATCTTTATAAACATCCATGCGTCTGAAACAATTAGGACTTACAGTTTTTACTTGTGGAGTTACAGTTCCATAGAGAGAGGAAGGACAGTCAGTATCCACTGTGGCCACATTGTTCAGTTCAGTTCAGTTGCTCAGTCATGTCTGACTCTTTGCGACCCCATGAATTGCAGCATGCCAGGCCTCCTTGTCCATCACCAACTCCAAGAGTTCACTCAGACTCATGTCCATCGAGTCAGTGATGCCATCCAGCCATCTCATCCTCTGTCGTCCCCTTCTCCTCCTGCCCCCAATCCCTCCCAGCATTAGAGTCTTTTCCAATGAGTCAACTCTTCGCATGAGGTGGCCAAAGTACTGGAGTTTCAGCTTTAGCATCATTCCTTCCAAAGAAATCCCAGGACTGATCTCCTTCAGAATGGACTGGTTGGATCTCCTTGCAGTCCAAGGGACTCTCAAGAGTCTTCTCCAACATCACAGTTCAAAAGCATTGATTCTTCGGCACTCAGCTTTCTTCAGTCCAACTCTCTCACATCCATACATGACCACAGGAAAAACCATAGCCTTGACTAGACAGACCTTTGTTAGCAAACTAATGTCTCTGTTTTTGAATATGCCATCTCGGTTGGTCATAACTTTCCTTCCAAGGAGTAAGCGTCTTTTAATTTCATGGCTGCAGTCACCATCTGCAGTGATTTTGGAGCCCCCCGAAAATAAAGTCTGACACTGTTTCCACTGTTTCCCCGTCTATTTCCCATGAAGTGATAGGACTAGATGCCATGATCTTTGTATTCTGAATGTTGAGCTTTAAGCCAACTTTTTCACTCTCCTCTTTCACTTTCATCAAGAGACTTTTTAGTTCCTCTTCACTTTCTGCCATAATGGTGGTGTCATCTGCATATTTGAGGTTATTGATATTTCTCCCAGCAATCTTGATTCCAGCTTGTTTCTCGTGATGTACTCTGCATATAAGTTAAATAAGCAGAGTGACAATATACAGCCTTGACGTACTCCTTTTCCTGTTTGGAACCAGTCTGTTGTTCCATGTCCAGTTCTAACTGTTGCTTCCTATTATCTAAAATATCAAGTTTCAATAAAAAAATGAGATGTGCAAAGAGACAGTGGGGTGTAACCTAGACGTAGGAAAAATGCAAGTAATAGACACTGATAGCAACCTGATTTCAGATTTGAGAACAAAGACTTCAGAGCAGGACTTGTACTCAAAACATTAAAGGATGCAGATGGTGACTGCAGCCATGAAATTAAAAGACGCTTACTCCTTGGAAGAAAAGTTATGACCAACCTAGACAGTATATTCAAAAGCAGAGACATTACTTTGCCAGCAAAGGTCCGTCTAGTCAAGGCTATGGTTTTTCCAGTGGTCAGGTATGGATGTGAGAGAGTTGGACTGAAGAAAGCTGAGTGCCGAAGAATCAATGCTTTTGAACTGTGATGTTGGAGAAGACTCTTGAGAGTCCCTTGGACTGCAAGGAGATCCAACCAGTCCACTCTGAAGGAGATCAGCCCTGGGATTTCTTTGGAAGGAATGATGCTAAAGCTGAAACTCCAGTACTTAGGCCACTTCATGCAAAGAGTTGACTCATTGGAAAAGACTCTGATGCTGGGAGGATTTGAGGGCAGGAGGAGAAGGGGACGACAGAGGATGAGATGGCTGGATGGCATCACTGACTCGATGGACGTGAGTCTGAGTGAACTCCGGGAGTTGGTGATGGACAGGGAGGCCTGGTGTGCTGCAATTCATGGGGTCACAAAGAGTCGGACACGACTGAGCGACTGAACTGAGGTGAACTGATGGTGAAAGAAGTCCACAAAGAAGGTGTGATGGCAAAGCTGACAGTGAAGTGGAGAAATATCAGTGTAAAGAGATAGAAATGATATAAAACACAAACAGATGGAAAGACTGGATTTCAAAAGCACTGTGGCTAAAATTAAAATTTCACTAAAAGATTTAATGATTTAATTTGACTTAGAAAAAGAATCAGCCAACTTGATGAGAGGTCAATCCAGAGAACAGAGAGGAAACACGAGCAGCGCCCCAGAGAATGTGGGCCCATTACACACCCTGGTCAGCCATAACAGGGATTGGAGGAGAGGAACAGCGAGCAGGAAAAAGTACAAAAGTGTAGCTGAAAGCTTCTTGAATTTGATGAAAAACATTAACCCGTGCATTAAGGAAGGTGAATGAACTTTACACAGACATATCAGAGTAAAACACTGAAAGTCAAACACAAAGACAAAATCTTGAAATAAGCAAAAGAAAAATGACTTGTCATATACAAAGGAACCTGGATAAAATTAAGAAACGTTAGAGGTCAGAAAGCAGTAAGCTGGGAAGACAGTAGAATAGGAAGTTTCTAACTTTGGTCTCCACTCCCTTACCCTCAGTCCTAAAGGAAATCAATCCTGAATATTCATTGGAAGGACTGATGCTGAAGCGGAAGCTCCAATACTTTGGCCACCTGATGTGAAGAGCTGACTCATTGGAAATGACCCTGATGCTGGGAAAAATTGGGGGCAGGCGGAGAAAGGGATGATAGAAGATGAACTGGCTGGATGGCATCATCGACTCAATGGACATGAGTCTGAGCAAGCTCTGGAGATAGTGAAGGACAGGGAGGCCTGGTGTGCTGCAGTCCCTGGGGTCGCAAAGAACTGGACACAACTCAGCGAGCGAACAACAACAACAGCTCCCCAACCCGAGACGGAGCAACTAGTCATTCTCGGCAGACAAGAAGACTTTGTGAAGATCCCAGAATGGAGTGGGGACGAGGAAGTGCCCCTGGGCACAGAAACTGGGAAAACCAGGTGAGAAGGGTAAGGGGAGAAGATTTGCTTTGAGCACATCGCTCCTCCCTCAGGACATGCACGGCCTCGCTGGGGGCGTCCCGGCCTGCAGGTCTCCACTGGGAAAGGAAGGTGCAGCTGGGACATCCAGAGTCCCCAGTGGGCAGGACCCCTGCCAGGATGCCCACTTAAGCTGCACCTCACAGAGTCCCTGGGAAATCAGCTGGAACTGGGGGAAGGGTGGGGGTCACGGTGGCGAGAGCTCGGACCCTTGCAGATCCCGTTCCTGCGGGCAGAGGTGTCCTCGGGGAAGATTCTCAGTCAGGGGGCTGTGCTCCCCGCTGCCTGTCTTGCCAGGGATCTGGGCAGGCAGTCCTGGTCCCACCTGACTGCTGAGCCCGGCTTCCAGCGCTGCCCCACCAGAGAGCCTGGCTAGACACACTGGGCGGCCGCGAAGCACACCGTACGGCCACCAGGACAAGTAGCCAGGCAGCGGGCCCACCCAGCTTCTGAGAAATCCTGGAGAGGAGCCCAGCAGAGTCCCAGGGCTGAGACCTACCATGACTGAGCCGAGAAACAGCAGAAAAGCGAGGGGCAGACTGGACGGCACAGAGAGAGTCCAGGAAGCCAGAGGCAGCTCATGTCAAGTTGCTGTAGAAGCAAAAAGAATGGAAAAGAATAAAGACAGCCAAAGTGAATTGCAGGACACAACTAAAAGAAACTGGGTCCCAGAAGGAGAAGAGGGGTAGACAGGGGCAGAAAGCTTATTTAAAGAAATAATTGTCAAGAAATAATCATGGTGAGATTTGGACTTCCAAGCTTATGAAGTTTCTAGGACCTCAAAACGTTTCAGCGCCAAAAGATGTACTTCTCTAAGACACATTGTAGTGAAACTGTCTAAAATTAAAAAAGAAAAAATCATTTTAAAATCAACAAGAAAAAAATAAATTTCTCACCCTCAAGGGAGCCATCATAACAATACTGATGGATTTCTTGGCAGAAATCATGCAGGTTATGTTCAAATGATGAAAGAAAAAAGAAATAGCCCTCAGTCAAGAACATTTTCACTGACAGAGTTATCCTGAGGGAGCTCCTCACTGCTGGACCTGCCTTACGAGAAATTCTGAGTGGTTCTTTAAGCTGAAATGAAAAGACGCTTAGCAGTAACATGGAAGCACAGTAAATATAAAACGCAGTGATAAAAATAGTACGTAGTCAAGTTTAGGATATTTGAAAACTGTAATATGGTGGCATGTTGATCATTTATCTCTAGTGTAAAGGTTAAACAGTGAAAGTATGAAAAGTAACTATGTTCATTGCTGTTGTTCAGTTTTGTTCAGTTGTGTCCCATATTTTTCCCCCCCATGGACGGCAGCACGCCAGGCCTCCCTGTCCATCACCAACTCCAGAGCTTGCTCAAACAGAGCCGGTGATGCCATCCAACCCTCTCATCCTCTGTCATCCCCTTCTCCTGTCTTCAATCTTTCCCAGCATCAGGGTCTTTTCCAATGAGTTCTTCACATCAGGTAGCTAAAGTGTTGGAGTTTCAGTTTTAGCATCAGTCGTAATGAATATTCAAGACTGGTTTCCTTTAGGATTGACTGCAGTCCAAGGCACTCTCAAGAGTCTTCTCCAGCACGGATACCATTAAAAAGCATCAATTCTTTGTCACTCAGCCTTCATTATGGTCCCCTTCATGGATCACAGCCTTGTCATGTTGAAGGGGATGGCATAACTCAATGAAGCTATGAGTCATGCCACACAGGGCCCTCTAAGACGAACGGGTCATTGTGAAGAGTTCTGACAAAACCTGGTCTACTGGAGGTGAGAATGGCAAACCATTCCAGTATTTGTGCCATGAAAACTCCATGATCAGTGTGAGCAGGCAAAAGTTACTATAGCTGCAGTAATTTTGTTCATGAATACACAATGTGAAGGTATGTAAATTGGGTCTGGTGTCAGACGAATGTATTACAGTCTGTTCTAACTGTGACTCAGCTGTGCAAATGACTTCAGTTTCTCTGAATCCCTGGTGATTTTGTCTGAAGACACTGAAAATTTGTGTCTCATTGCGCATTGGATGAAACAATGTTTGTGAAATATGTTGTCTGCATATAAAGCAAATAGAAATGTCCTTCTATTGCCACGTTAATGTCTTCAAGCTTTTCCCCCTTTTCATCATTCCTGTTTGCGTGTTCACATTTAATTCTTACAATTATCTCCCTGTCTGTCTCTCATTCTCTATCTCCTTCATCGTCTTTCCTTCTCTTTCTCTTATAGGTTGTCTTCTCTTGCAGAGCCTTTGGACAGAGTGCCAACTAGATATTTTCTCCAGAAAGCATCATCCTCTTACCATCCGCCTTTAGAAAGTTCTAATGTCCACATACTCATGTTACATCCATTGCATAAGCAATGACTGGGAAACAGAGTCAGTTTCTTTCGAACCTCTTGGGACTATCGTATAACCAAACACTGCCTAGTTATTTTTTGTTCGATAGCAACAATAATCTTCTGTGTTACTGTTTTCTGAAAATCACTGATTATCTTCACTGCACCATTACATCTCCTTTTCAGTACTGTCTGAGAATTATTCTTCCATCCCTTCTGATTTCAATTAAAATGTATATCTAGTAAACACTTGAGCATTTCTTATGTGGTGGGGACTCTATTGGAAGATTATGCCTAATATTTCATTTTTCCCTCAAGAGAGAAAAAGTTACCATCATTCTCATATGATTCAGAGGAGGAAGCTGGGGCTCTGAGAATCTTGGCAACTTTCCTGGGTGTGGTCATGGACCAAGACAGGAGTCTGGTCATCTGATTCCAGGATGGCTCTTTCCCTTTTAGGAAGTGATCACGCAAGAGATGTAAAGTTGGCAGGAAAATGTAGTATTTCTAACAGTGAAGAGTGACCACAGGTAAATATAGACACTTATCTTCAGTAAGGTGATATGCAATCCTTTAGAGTATATGGAACACAAAGATGATACATATATTTTAATGGACTGGACATTACTGACCTCTGAGTAAGGCGGCACATATCAGCTGGTGACCAGGTACTTAGCATGTCATTTCTTCGCTCCTTGTGGTGGGTGTTATAGATCGCTGGATCTCAAGTAATTACCCATGAAATTGCCGTGTTCTCTCATGACAGGTACTCAATATAAAGCACTTCGGTTTCCTAGAAGATGATTAACCTTCATGGAACCATCTGAACATGATATTTAATATATGTGACATAATACATACATGCATGACTTTAATACATGATGTCTAAAAGTATTTTATTTGTAGGTCAGAGTTGGTCCAGCTGGCCCTCAAGGGCCAACTGCATTACTTGAAAATTTCAACCCAAATAAATAAATAAATAAATAAATAAATAAAATTGTTATCTAAGATCATGTAGCTTTTACCCGGTGTACGGCACGGATTTCATACCACCCTCTACGAATGTTTGGTCCCGATCTTTTTCAGTTTAATGAAGTTTGACAATTTGTGACAGGATAGAAGGGAAATTCATTATATTTAGTAATAGAAAACCTATTTCTCATTTTTCACGAACCAAGCAGCTCCGATGAAATTGCCTAAACCACTACATCAGAATTCTCCCCCTTTGTGGTTCTTAAGGTCACCCTCAAAGGTCTTCAATTTCCTTATGTTCACAGCTTGGCATCTGGTAATTTTCAGTATCAGAAAATATAAGGGGGCTATATGTTTTTTTCTGAGGAGAAATATTTCTGATTTGAGAAGAAATAAATCTGTCAAGAGGAAAATATTAAAAATAAAAAGTGCGACTGTAATAATCACATTGGTGTCACAGGCAATTTTGCTTCTCCAGCTCGGTGAAGGAGACTCACTGCCCCCTGAAAGAACTGTCGGCGTAAGAGAGATGGATTCTTTATTTCAATAACCACTGTGGTTTAAGGGTAATTTATGTATAAGGAAGCACAACAGCTTCAAGAATCAAATTTCCTTAAAATATTATTTTGCATTCTCTCTGCTACAAAGCTTAGCGAAATTGATAGATCAAAGGAAAGAATGACTAAATTTGCTTCTCCGAGTTATAATTTAACACACACTGTACATGATCAAATCACCAGCCAAAGGATATTATTTCACATTTCGTATGGGAATTATACTTTTAAAGTGATATTTCCTCAAACAATTCTTACAGTTTTAATATTAAACATAGAAGAAATATTAAAAATAGAAGAAAAAATATTTGTTTGATCTCCCTTAGGAGGGGCAGCAAACCTTCCATTACCTATCCCCCTGATATACATCAGATCTTACTTCAATCTCTCTCATTTTCATCAATAATCAATAAACCACTACACATCATTTAAATTCTTTTTAAGTGAACATCTTCCCCGAGAGGGTAGAAAAAAATGATCAAACATTTAAATAAGCAATTTAAATCCTTATTTCTCTCTAAAGTGATCTGTGGCCACAGCCACCACCATCTGTATTTAGGATTTTAAAAAGTAAAGAAAAAAGAATATATGAAACATCTAAACCAAAGTCTCCCTGTTTATTCAGTTTCATACGGGAGATGTTCATCACTCTCTGAATAGCAGTTCTTCCCCCAGCACATCCACTTGCTCAGGACGCGTTCGCCGCATTCGTGGCTGTGAGCGTGCGGTGTGTCTGCAAGGGCGCCTGCAGCTTGGCGCCGCTCCATCCTCCTTGGCTGCTGAGCACCTTGTTTCCGAGGCGCTCGTCTGGCCTTCTCGCTGTCGGATCACAGGGTTCTCTCTCTCTTTCTGCACATAGAATACTTTTCCATGGCAAATACCATTATTCAAAGTTATCGAAGACTGGTATGTTAGGTAAAAACGACCAATCTCAACATAACATATTCCCCAGAAAGTATCCATACTTACACAAAGTTGATCAGACTTATAAGTATACTTATAATCATACTTATACAAAGTCACCTTATACAAAGGAAAAGAGTAGGTATTTGTCAATTTCCAGATGCCTGATCCCACTTAGATGATATGCAATTTTAATTTTAGAACAGACACTATGTAAAAAACAACTTTCTAAAAAAAGAGAAAGTAACAGCTTTAAAAAGAAAAAAAAGACTTCAAATTTCAATTATGACCACTTAGTTACTATTGAAAATAAATACTTGATTATATTTTGGGTTTGAGAGGATACATGAGATAAGAAAGTAAGGTGAGGTGAGGTGAAGTTGCTCAGTCGTGTCTGACTCTTTGCGACCCCATGGACTGAAGCCCACCAGGCTCCTCAATCCATGGAATTTTCCAGGCAAGAGTACTGGAGTGGGTTGCCATTTCCTTCTCCAAAGTAAAGTCACATCCAAATCTTTGCAACCCCATGGACTGTACAGGGAATGGAATTCTCCAGGCCAGAATACTGGAGTGGGTGGCCTTTCTCTTCTCCAGGGGATCTTCCCAACCCAGGGATTGAACACAGGCAGGCAGATTCTTTACCAGCTGAGCCACAAGGGAAGCCCAAGAATACTGGAGTGGGTAGCCTATCCCTTCTCCAGTGGATCTTCCCAATCCAGGAATCAAATAACCTGCAATGCAGGTGGATTCTTTACCAACTGAGTTATCAGGGAAGCCACATGGAATATGGATACATGGAAAAATATCTGTCATCATAAACGTTTATTTAAAATATCTGTATCCCCATGCATAACTTGGAGAAGCAAATTTAGTAATTCACCCCTCTGATCTATCCATTTCACTGAGCTTTGTAGCAGAGAGAACACAACATAATATTTTAAGGAAATTTGAGAGTGCTCGAGCTTCCCAGCTGGGCAGACAGATCTCGTCTTGAGCTGCCTGTTTCTCTCCTAGAAAAGCTTCCACCTTGTGTGATGCTCTGAGTCAATATTCATCACCGTGTGAAGCTTCATCAAAATATTAACTTGCATCGTTCCTACTGAAAGAATACACTTACCTAAAATTATATTCTAGAATAATCCATTGCTGCAGAAGCCCATAATCATTTTAAAGGTAGAAAGGTATAATTAGCACACCAAGATAATCTTTTGGGAAAATGACAGCATATAATTTGAAATTGTTTTATTAACATGATGGGTTAGTAACCTATCAAACACAATGGCTTTTAATTATGGATCAGGTGTTCTGAAACTATACCAAAACTCTAGAGAAAAGCACTATAGCTTGTTCACTTTAAAAATGACACTAATTTTCATTGCATGGTAACCATAACAACCTTTCTTTCTTATCGAAATAATAAATGAATTCCTAAGTGTGGAGAGAAAAAGGCATTGCACTTAGGAAACAAACGTTGATTGATATTTTCATAAGTTGATGTTTAAACATTGTCAGTAGGAATAATTTTATGGCAGGAGTATATTTTCTCTTCAGCTTTTATATTGGTATCAAGATTTAAATATTTTCTTTAGATTGAATAGTCTAAATATTTGTAATCAAAATGTATTCCTTAAAACTAGCTATTATTTTTGGATTCAAAAACAAGCTTCAGTTGGGCAACTTAGAGGCAAATAACTCAGAATTATATCTGATATCTTTAATAATAAGGTTTCAAATGTTAACTCTTCTTTCACACAATTAAAGTACTGTCCATTTATAGCATTAGAAAATAGATTTCCATCTAAATGATACTGGCTGCCTTTTTTACTATAAATTTAAGTAAACAGTAGTTCCAACTGGATAAAAGGTTAAAAAAGTCAAATTCCCTACATAATAAAAACAAACCAAAAAATCCTCCAGTACAGTTTTAGAATACTTTGCAGAACAGTGCACAGGCTTCCCAGGTGGTACGGAACCCTCCTGGGTCAGGAAAATCCCTTGGAGGAGGAAGCGACAGCCCACTCCAGTATTCTTGCCTGGAGAATCCCGTGGACGGAGGAGCATGCCATGCTACAGTCCATGGGGTCACAGAAGAGCTGGACATGACCGAGTGACCAGCAGCTGCAGCTACAAGAACAGAGCACAGCAGTTCTGGTGACCACATCACTCTTTTGGAGGAGGAGGAGGGTTTTAGATAGTCTGATATTGAGAATGCCAGAAAATTGCTGTGTGCTGGTAGGTCCTGGCAGGTCCTAAATTCCACCACTAGTGCCACCCGGAAAGCCCACTTTAGAATATACGGAGTTCTTTTTTCTGTGCTCATTTACCCTTTTTGTAATTTCTTACCCTCTCACCTAGATTCCTTGCAGTTTCCATGTTCTCTTCTATTTTCATCCTGAAAATGTCTGATAGACTCAATGTGTAATTTTTTCCAATAGCGTGTCAATTTCAGCAGAATGCATGTCCTATTAAAGCCTCTTCTTATAGAATTTCAATCTCCAATAAGATACAGTGGGAGATTTTGAGATAATGTCATCTTCAAGGATGACATTTGGGAGGCGGCCTGATCCCTACTCCGTCAAACTCACTTTCATCATGTATCATCCATGCACATCTGGTGAACGTCTGATTTGTCAATAATTACAGATAGAGATTTACAAATACACAAATTGTGTTTTAGTTAATTATTTTGTACTTGGAAGACACTTCCATCAGTTGGAGAAGGCACCGAATCACTGAGTCTCCAAAGTTAGGAAGTTAAGATGTAGTGGGGGGTGAGAATGGATCGGACCCACTGGCCTGTCTTGGATGCCGTGGTCCTCAGTTGTCATGGAGACCTGGGAGGCACAGATGCTAGAGCTACACTTGGGACTCTTTTCTGAAGTACAGCCAGGACCTGGAGCCCAAAGGCATCAGCCAGCAGGGTGTCACGTGTCCCAGGCTAAAGGGGCACCCTGTTACAGTAGAGGGTAACTTGCAGGTGTCGCCTCTTCCCACATGGCCATTTGTTACGCAGAGAGGAGCGATACAAGAAAGTAGAGAGACACTGACAGCCCAGTATTCAGTGCTTCAATTATTTATTAATTTCATTCATCAAGGTTCTCATTAATGAGCATGGTAAAGGTAATCAACATATGACTGTTGATCTAGTTATCATTCATCCAAATGGTGTGAATGAGATTAAAAGCTCTATTAATTGACCCTGGAAACTCAAATTTCAAAGAACAATTGATGCCCCTGGTCCTTGACGCAGGAAAGCCACCTGCTTCTCTGGACACACTGAGTTCCTTAGCCTTTAGACAACCCCCATGAGACCTACGTGCTTTAGAGCTGTCTAATGCATTCAATTTGTATTTGAGAAAAAATTCATACATAGGAAGGCTTAGGTTTGAAACTCAGTTGAAGAATAAGTTTCAAAATGTAAACCTATTACCAGTGCTAGGGTGTCATGACCCTTACATTGTCCTTTTCTCTTTACATATTTCTTTTCTCAATTTAATTGTTAATTTATACTGAGGTATGGTTGATTTACGTGTTGCATTAGTTTCAGCTGTGCAGCAAAGGGATTCAGTTATGTATATATACGTAACACCGATTCTTTTTCAGATTCTTTCCTCGTAGACTTATTACAGTGTGTTGAGTAGAGTCCCCTGTGCTATGCAGTAGGTCTTTTGTTTATCTGTCTTATATATAGGAGTGTGTGTATGTTAACCCTAAACTCCTAAAATGTTTTCACCTTTGTTCTATTTTATGGCAGCTGATTTATGACCCAATATGGTACTGAGCACACTGTGGGCTTTCATTGAATCAGAAGACAGAGGTCTTGAAGGCCTAGAGTGTGCTTAGTCGCTCAGTTTTGTGTGACTCTGCGCGGCTCCATGGACTCTAGCCCACCAGGCTCCTCCGTCCATGGGGTTTTCTCCAGGCAGGAATACGGGAGTGGATTGCCATGCCGTCCTCCAAGGGGTGTTACCAACCCAGGCCTAGAATACGTGTGCTTTTTTTGCAGCTTTGAAAATCTGGACTGTTGTGTGTCTATGATACTCGGTTCAGTGGAAAAATATTTTTCAATAGGTCTTTTTTAAAAACTCGTTTATTACTGGATGTGTGGACTCCTTTGTTCATTTATCATTTTCACAAGCAAAGACAATATAAATAGTGTATATTAAAATACATTTGCTTTTCCTGCTCTTTAACAAAACATCATCCATTTTTATTAAAAACACAAATAAAACTAATCTCCATCCCAAATGCTGTGAAAAATTGTTCAGGGTGTGAGAAATGTGGGAAGTAACTTTTTCCCTTCTTCTCACCCGACCTTATCACGAGCCCAGCAGCGCAGGACTGCAATCGTCAACACAACCCCCAGTTCCTGCTGCAGATAACGTATTTTTCTAGAATCGACATCTGCTCTCTTCTGCAAACTTTGCCAAGTCTTCTGGGGCCGCAGGGGAGTGGCCCCGCATGTCCTGTGACTGAGCTGGAGTCAGAGCCCCGGGGATGCCTGACTCCCCGGGACGTGGTGCTTCCGGTCACCTCCTCCTGCTCTAGGAGCTGCTCCTTCACAGCTGAGCTTGGTTCCACTCATTTCACAGCCCAAACTTTAAAAATTACACTTAAAAAAATTAGCTGCTCTAAAAAATAAAGCCCATTAATGGAAAAAACAAAACGCATCTTATCTCTGGGGCTTCCTAAACTAGTGACTTGACACTTAAGGTAAGTCAAGTGATAAATTCGAAATTGCTAGAGATCACACTTTCAAAACTACCTTATATTTTGAAGATGTTTTATTATCAAATATAAACATATATTTTACAGGTAAACTTTTATTTGCCTGCAAGTGTTCTCTAATATGGGCTTCCCTGGTGACTCAGTGGTGAAGAATTCGCCTGCCAAAGTAGGAGATGCCAGTTCAATCTCTGGATCAGGAAGTTCCCCTGGAGAAGGAAAAGGCAACCCACTTCAGTATTCTTGTCTGGAGAATCCCATGGACAGAGGAGCCTGGCAAGCTACAGTCAGTAGTAAGGCTTGCAAGAGTCAGTCACAACTTAGCTGCTAAACCACCGCCACATTCTCTAATATACTGTATTAGAGTGTTCTTTGAAAAGACCCTCTGGTAGGAAAGTTACTCAAACAAAAAACAAACAGCAAAAATTAGGTTATCTTTGAAAAGGGTCTTTTCGTTTCCTTTCTTTCTTCCTCCCCTTCCTTCCTCTTTCTTTTTGTTTCTTCCTTTCTTTCCTTTATTGAATATAATTACAAACAATTACGAGCTTCTCTGGTGGCTCAGATGGTCAAGAGTCTGCTTGCAAAGCAGGAGACCCAGGTTCAATCCCTGGGTCAGGAAGAACTCTTGGAGAAGAAAATGGCACCCTACTCCAGTGTTCTTGCCTGGAGAATCCCATGGCAGAGGAAGCTGGCGGGTTACTCTCCAAGCGGTGGCAGAGTCAGACACGATGGAGCTACTAACACACAGACAGACAATTATATCCAACTTGTGCATTTAAGTTGTACAATGTGCAGATTTAATGCTTTAATATGCAAAAATATGATCACCACTTTAGCATTAGCTGACGTGTCTACCATATCACTTAATTACCATTTCTTTTTTGTAATAGGAACAAGATCTAATCTCTTAGCAAGTTTGAAGTTTATAACACAGTGTGAATAATGGGTTTTTCCTTCATAGATTCCTTTCATAGATTTTTCAAAGGTTTTTCCTTTCATAGATTTTGAAAAATATGGAAATTTCTGACCAAAGTATATCATGACAGTGAAGCAAGACTGTATCTTAAAATGCTGTCTAAGAACTTAAGCAATTACCTTTAGTAAGTAAAAACATTTGTGGTATTAGTGAAAAATCAAAAGTTTAGGCTGTATTGTTGACATATTCACTAATTTTCCACATGGAATTTCTCTATCTGATTTAAACCAAAGCTGGTTGTCATGGTGATTTTTTTGGCATTGGTTTACCTTGTCCACAGTCTCGATGGAAACAAAAGAAATATTTCCTTTAAAACCAGAAAAGATCGTCATTGTGGCAGCTAGTTCTCCATTGGTCAATAAGAGTGCCTGTATAAGCTACAGTTAAACCCAGAGGGGGCCAGTTATGGATGCTTCACCAGGCACATTGTACCAAACAGCCAAGTTCTACACAGCCAAGGAACGGACGTATCAGAGCACACTCTCCATCTGTCCATT
This sequence comes from Aepyceros melampus, assembly GCA_006408695.1. Lineage (NCBI taxonomy): Eukaryota > Metazoa > Chordata > Mammalia > Artiodactyla > Bovidae > Aepyceros > Aepyceros melampus. Next base: position 23,044 of record SJXQ01001772.1, on the reverse strand, counting down.
TAACGCTTTAAAAATTGTTTTATTTTATATTGAAATATAGTTGATTTACAAAATGTTGTGTTCGTCTTAAGTGGGCACCATGGTGCTTCAGATGTATATCTGCATATATCTATTCTTTTCCCGATTCCTTCCCACTTATGTTACTATAGAAGATTGAGCAGAAGCCCCTGTGCTGTGCAGCAGTCCTTGTTGATTATCTATTTCATATAGAGTGGTGTGTATATTTGTTTATATTAATCTCAAACTCCTAATTTATCCCTCCTCCCTTTTCTCTTTTGGCAATTGTTTGTTTTCTGTGTCTATGACTCTGTGTTTTGTAAATAAGTACATTTCTATCATTTTTTTGAATTCCACATATAGGTGTTATCACATGATATTTATCTTTCTGACTTACTTAATATGATAATCTTTAGGTCCCTCCATTTTGCTGCAAATGGCATTATTTCATTCTTGTTTATGGCTGAGTAATATTCTATGTGTATGTATGTCTACCACATCTTCTTTTGTGAAATATTTGTAGGGTGAAGATGGAACCTTAGCGTTAGCTGATTTTTAAAGTCAGAGTAAGCAGAGATGTTTTAGGACCCAATCACTCTGAACCTGGAAATAGAGAATGAAAGCCTCACTAAATAACTCATTACTGATTTTCATAACAACCTCATGACTCACGGCATCTCATCTATGTTGTGGGTGGCACTACAGGAGGGTGGATTTACTCCCTTTCAAAGTGAGACCTTGTTGTAAACTTCTCAGTTTCTATAAGAGACTTTTCAACAATAAGTTCTCATGTGTTTTCCCAGTGTCCCGCCACACATTTTGAGAAAGCTTAGTGACACACAGCCAGTTTATTTGATAGGAGTTGCTCCCCATAGTTCTCTTTCTCTCCCTTACACACACACACACACACACTCTTATGCTCCCTCACACACACACAGTCTTACACTCCCTCATACACACACACACTCTTATGCTCCCTCACACACACACACACTCTTACACCCTCGCACTTACATGCACACTCTTACACTCCCTGGCATGTGTGTGCACACGCTTACACCCTCTTGCACACATGTGCACATTCTTACACTCTCGCATGTGCACACACACTCTTACACTCCCTCACGCATGCACACACGCTGTTACACTCCCTCGCATGCATGCAATCACTCTTACACTCCCTTGCACTCTCTTACACTCCCACGCGCGCGCGCACACACACACACACTCTTACACTCCCTTGTACGCATGCAATACTCTTATACTGGAGTACTGTCTTCACTGTGTTTGAGATATGGAGATGAATAAGCTAGTCATGAAAATCAGCCATGGGGCTGCTGGCCCGTCAGCGCAAGCATTTGCTCAGTATTTTGTAATTTTCGCAGACGTCACTCACATGAGCTTTGAACAACTTCAGGGCAGAGGGTCGGTCATTGCTCCTGTTCACCGATGTGAAATTACAAAGCCTTGAGGTGATATGGTTCTCCCTCCATCCTCCTTACAAAGGTCTTGTGGCCACTGTCCCCTCTCCCCTCACTAAGGTCCTGTGGCCACTGTCCCCTCTCCCCTCACTAAGGTCCTGTGGCCACTGTCCCCTCTCCCCTCACTAAGGTCCTGTGGCCACTGTCCCCTCTCCCCTCACTAAGGTCCTGTGGGCACTGTCCCCTCTCCCCTCACTAAGGTCCTGTGGCCACTGTCCCCTCTCCCCTCACTAAGGTCCTGTGGCCACTGTCCCCTCTCCCCTCACTAAGGTCCTGTGGCCACTGTCCCCTCTCCCCTCACTAAGGTCCTGTGGCCACTGTCCCCTCTCCCCTCACTAAGGTCCTGTGGCCACTGTCCCCTCTCCCCTCACTAAGGTCCTGTGGCCACTGTCCCCTCTCCCCTCACTAAGGTCCTGTGGCCACTGTCCCCTCTCCCCTCACTAAGGTCCTGTGGCCACTGTCCCCTCTCCCCTCACTAAGGTCCTGTGGCCACTGTCCCCTCTCCCCTCACTAAGGTCCTGTGGCCACTGTCCCCTCTCCCCTCACTAAGGTCCTGTGGCCACTGTCCCCTCTCCCCTCACTAAGGTCCTGTGGCCACTGTCCCCTCTCCCCTCACTAAGGTCCTGTGGCCACTGTCCCCTCTCCCCTCACTAAGGTCCTGTGGCCACTGTCCCCTCTCCCCTCACTAAGGTCCTGTGGCCACTGTCCCCTCTCCCCTCACTAAGGTCCTGTGGCCACTGTCCCCTCTCCCCTCACTAAGGTCCTGTGGCCACTGTCCCCTCTCCCCTCACTAAGTCCTGTGGCCACTGTCCCCTCTCCCCTCACTAAGGTCCTGTGGGCACTGTCCCCTCTCCCCTCACTGAGGTCCTGTGGCCACTGTCCCCTCTCCCCTCACTAAGGTCCTGTGGCCACTGTCCCCTCTCCCCTCACTAAGGTCCTGTGAGCACTGTCCCCTCTCCCCTCACTGAGGTCCTGTGGCCACTGTCCCCTCTCCCCTCACTGAGGTCCTGTGGCCACTGTCCCCTCTCCCCTCACTAAGGTCCTGTGAGCACTGTCCCCTCTCCCCTCACTGAGGTCCTGTGGCCACTGTCCCCTCTCCCCTCACTGAGGTCCTGTGGCCACTGTCCCCTCTCCCCTCACTAAGGTCCTGTGAGCACTGTCCCCTCTCCCCTCACTGAGGTCCTGTGGCCACTGTCCCCTCTCCCCTCACTGAGGTCCTGTGGCCACTGTCCCCTCTCCCCTCACTAAGGTCCTGTGAGCACTGCCCCCTCTCCCCTCACTGAGGTCCTGTGGCCACTGTCCCCTCTCCCCTCACTGAGGTCCTGTGGCCACTGTCCCCTCTCCCCTCACTGAGGTCCTGTGGGCACTGTCCCCTCTCCCCTCACTGAGGTCCTGTGGCCACTGTCCCCTCTCCCCTCACTAAGGTCCTGTGAGCACTGCCCCCTCTCCCCTCACTGAGGTCCTGTGGGCACTGTCCCCTCTCCCCTCACTGAGGTCCTGTGGCCACTGTCCCCTCTCCCCTCACTGAGGTCCTGTGGCCACTGTCCCCTCTCCCCTCACTGAGGTCCTGTGGGCACTGTCCCCTCTCCCCTCACTGAGGTCCTGTGGCCACTGTCCCCTCTCCCCTCACTAAGGTCCTGTGAGCACTGTCCCCTCTCCCCTCACTAAGGTCCTGTGAGCACTGTCCCCTCTCCCCTCACTGAGGTCCTGTGAGCACTGTCCCCTCTCCCCTCACTGAGGTCCTGTGGCCACTGTCCCCTCTCCCCTCACTGAGGTCCTGTGGCCACTGTCCCTTCTCCCCTCACTAAGGTCCTGTAGCACTGCCCTCTCTCCCCTCACTGAGGTCCTGTGAGCACTGTCCCTTCTCCCCTCACTAAGGTCCTGTGAGCACTGTCCCTTCTCCCCACCACTAAGGTCCTGTGGCCTCTGCAGGGCAACATGGGCTTAGAAGCCTGGGCATCCTATGCCCACCACCCAATCTGCACAGGAACCACATGCCAGCAGCATCTGGCCCCAGTGCAGCAAGAGCAGAGCCCCTGGTGCAGGGATACAGGAATAGATGCTCTGACCATCTCCAGACTGGGTGATCCTGAGTGCTGGGAGTGACAGTGTCCTCTGCCCACCTTGGCACCCAGGCCACCACAGCTGCATTAAAATGTAGTGGAAAAGCATCAGAACAGCACCTTCTGATTTTCTGATTTAATTTTGCCTTCCTTCCCTCATGGGAGTAACATTAATGAAACCATTCATTTAAATAAATTACCGGTCTTATCTACTTGTTCTGTGCAAATTATTATTTGTTTGAGGCAACAGATAAGTGGCCTTGTCCGAAGTTGATTGTGTGCAGTAAATGCCATGTTAATATTAATAACTTCATAGCACCTTATGCGAAGAGTTGACTCATTGGAAAAGACCCTGATGCTGGGAGGGATTGGGGGCAGGAGGAGAATGGGACGACAGAGGATGAGATGGCTGGATGGCATCACAGACTCAATGGACGTGAGTCTGAGTGAACTCCGGGAGTTGGTGATGGACAGGGAGGCCTGGCGTGCTGCGATTCATGGGGTCACAAAGAGTCGGACATGACTGCACGACTGAACTGAGTAATTCGGTATTCATAGAATGCATAAGAACGAGGGCAAACTCATTTTTAAATGATCTTGACAAGGATGGGAAAGACCTGGGAGTAAGACTGATCCTGATTGTAATTGCACTGAGAAGGGGCAATACAGGAAGTGACGTGCAGGATGTGAACCTCCCTATCAGCCTGGAAGAGCAGCAGCAAGGAGCCATCCAGGAATGACTCGGAATCAGCTCTGCGAGGAGCTGAGGGTGCTGCGCCAGTCATCAAGCTCTTAGGGACCTCGTTCCAGCTCTGCACAGAGCAGATAGAAAACTCCTGATTTGTTGCATAAGGGAAGCTAGCAGCTGGGCGCACTACATGATTTGGGTGGGTCCTTGTGAGCAGTTTGGAGGGCTTAAGAGTAGCTATTTTTTGTTTTCAGATCGAAATGTCTACAGAAATCAGGCAGAAAGCAAAGTGAGACAGGAACCTTCTAGCGGAGCAGTACTGCTACTCAACATTTTTTTTTTTTAAATTATGGTTAATTTACAATGTTGTGTTAGTTTCAGGAGTACAGGACAGTGATTCAGCTATATACACACACATATATCTGTTATTTTTCAAATTCATTTCCATTATAGCTTATTACAGGATTTGAGTAGAGGTCCCTGTACTATACACTGGGTCCGTGTTGGTTATATATTTCATATATAGTAGTGCGTATATCGGAGAAGGCAATGGCACCCCACTCCAGTGCTCTTGCCTGGAAAATCCCGTGGACGGAGGAGCCTGGTGGGCTGCAGTCCATGGGGTCGCTAAGAGTTGGACACGACTGAGCGACTTCACTTTCACTTTTCATTTCATACATTGGAGAAGGCAGTGGCAACCCACTCCAGTGTTCTTGCCTGGAGAATCCCAGGGACGGGGGCGCCTGGTGGGCTGCCGTCTATGGGGTCGCACAGAGTCGGACACGACTGAAGCGACTTAGCAGCAGCAGCAGCAGCAGTGCGTATATGTTAATCCCAAACTTCTATTCATGCCTTCTCTTCTTCCCCTTTGATAACTATGTTTGTTTTCTATGTCTGTTAGTCTATTTCTATCCTGTAAATAAGTTCGCTTGTATGTCACTTCTTTAGATTTCACATATAAGTGAAATCCCATGATATTCAACTCTGCAGAGCAACTGTGACTTGCAGAAACGAGGGTCTAACATTGCTAAATTACCTGATTTTTTATAAAGAATACAGGAATCCAAATTGTCCTGTGTCTTCTTTGTCTTTTTAAAGCATTGCTTCCACGTTACTGAGATATAATTGACGTGGAACATTGTATAGGTGTAAGCTGTGCAGACAATGACCTTATGTAGTAATTGACCCTACCATAAGGTCAGTTAAACATCCATCACCTCATATGGTTACTTAGTTATCTTATAACTGAAGTTTGTACCTTTTCACCACTTTTACCTGTTTTCCCCATCCCCAGCCTCTGTCAACCATCAAGGATGCTGGGGAGGAGGGGCTCTCACGGGCGCCACACGTGGTGGACAAAGGAATTCCAGACCCCTCCTGGTCCTACAGATATGAGGTCCCCACGCCACTCCCAAGCTGGGAGCAGGGGCGCATTCAGATGGTAACCGTATTCCCCAGCAAGGTCAGCTGCAGGGACCTGTGTGTGTAACAGAAGCTGTGTCTATACCAGGGATGGAGTCAGTCACTGTATTTCAATGACTAATTAAACGAGAAAAAAACGCAGTCAACTGATTGATTGGCGTCCCCGGGCCTGTGTCTGAATTGACTGAATTCAGCACTGAGGGCTCCGTGTAGGCGCCATCTGTGCAGCTGTGTGTTTTAACCTTTGGAGAGGTCGGGCCTCCTTAACTGCTCTAGAAAACTGAGAGCGTAGAACACGCAGGGATCAGGGTCCTGCGTTCCGAACTGTCAGCTCACAGGTGAAAATGGAGCAGAACCGGAAGAAGAAATGCCCAGAAGAGCATCTTTCTCCAAGGTTTCTGTGTAGCAAGAATGAGAAAAATCGGATTCACTGGCAAAATGGTTTTTAACCTTTATTCTTAGCATAAATCAAGAGGCTCATTTTTCAGTCTCTAGAATTCAATTAAAGGTCAGATTTGTAATGGAGATCCTAATTATTAATGTGTTGCTATTTTAATTATTAATAGGTTGAAATATTTGCATAATGGATAAAGAAGTAGCCCCAAAAAACTATGGTATCATCTAAGACTCTTCAAAATATTTTATCAATATCCTCTTTGTTATGAGCTTATACAATTCATTTAAAACTCACACATTTATTTAAAATATCCAAGGGTGAAGCTACTGTTAGTACCATTCAGGTAAATGAATCAAATTACACTGATTATGGTTCTGAAATATTTAAAAGAGATGATTTGTATAGAAATCACCAAGGAAAATTGTATTTTCTTATAATCCTAACATTAATTTCTAAAGAATAATTTAGTTTAAGATATATTAACCACATCTAACATTATTCTCCTTCATCCTGAAAATGTACTGAATCTAAATAACTTAATAAGGCAGAAACATGTCACTTATGTGAGGTTTTTAACTATATGCTGTTGGAATTGGTTTTTCTGAATGAGATTTGTCAGAACCTAGAAATATCTGTTTCTGTTATTAATAGTAAATCTCCTGACAAAATTAGGTAGCAAATGTTTTAACAGATGACTGATATTATAACACTATCTATAAATTAATTTAAAGGAAGAGTTTGCCTAGTTGTTTTTGTTTAAATTATGGTATTATGAAAAAATATAGCTTTTCTTTTAAATTTGAAGTGTCATTTAAAATTTACTATCAGTATAATTTGATTCATATAATTATAATTAAACTATGTAACCCTAAATATTGAGAATAATATTTTGTTATTTATATAAGCATGTAAAAACTATTGACCCAAGGAACCAATGAATTTCCTTTTTTAAAGAAGGAAAGAACAAGAATATTTTAGCTTCAGAGAAATAATTTATCTAGGGATGTTTGAGGGCAGAATTAGTGACACTGACCAAAATGAACTTTTCAGTAGCTAATGTGATATTTATTAGGGTTCAGTTTAACCAATGTTAGTAATTATAAGAGACACAAAATTCACTATTAATTAGCTCATCATCAATTATTTAAATATGCCTTTAAAGGATGGTCACTTTCAAGCCTGTTTTCTATGTTTGGTGTGGATTTCATTCCTACATTGCTTCACTTCAGTTCCTTTTCACCTGGTAAAAATTTTACCTTCCTTGCCTATTACCACTATTAGTTTGAAAGTGTTTTGTTCTGAAAACTCATATCAACCTATGAATTCTTATTTGGGAAACATGATTCAAAATTTATGCAGAAGAGACTTTAAAAAAAAAGATTTTTTTTTTTAAATTTGAACAGCTCCTAGTTAGAAATATCTTTCTTCTGATGAAAACAGAGAACGTGATTTCAGGAGAAAGAATCACCAGCAAAGCGTCCCCTTTCAAAAACTTCGGCTCATAAGGAAGTAGCAGTTAGCACAGTTAACTCATGGGGGGTGCTGAAGCGCATATTTAGAGATTTTTCTTTCTTGTTAATTAGTTAAACAAAAAATAGGCTAGTGCGTCCACCACAAGGGCACCTGTGTGACTGACCATGCTTACACAGCCTTTTCCTCCATTCTCTCCAGTTTAACCAGGATAAAACTGGCATAAAACAATTTATCCATCAACATAATGATTGGATATATGTATATTTTGTGAAAGAATTGCCACAATATTTCCTTAAAACCCACCAGCTCTCATAGTCACAATTATCTTTTTCTTTTGGTGAGAACTTCCAAGATCTACTCTCTGCCTACTTCTAAATATACAACAGATTACTGTGAACCACAGTCACATGCTCTATATCACATCTCTAGGACTAACATGTCTCGTAACTGGAAGATTCTGCCTTTTGACCGGCTTCACTTTCCTCCCATCAGCCCCTCATGGCCACCTATTTTGTTCTCTGTTTCTAGGACTTCATTTGTTTAAAAAATTTTAGATTCCACCTACAGATGAGAACATACAGTGTTTGTCTTTCTCTGTTTGATTTCACTTAGTATAATGCCCTCGAGTTCCATCTAGTGTGTTGCTTGCTCGGTCCTGTCTGACTCTGCAACCCCAGGGACTGTAGCCCACCAGGCTCCTCTGTCCATGGGATTCTCCAGGCAAGGATATTGGAGTGGGTTGCCTTTTCCTTCTCCAGGGGATCTTCCCAACCCTGGGACTGAACCCTGGTCTCCCGCATTGCAGGCAGATTCTTTACCATCTGAGTCACCAGAGAAGCCCATCTATGTTGTTGCTAATTGCAAAACTTCCTTCTTTTTTATGCTAAATAATGCTGTAGTACCTATGTCTATATCTCAAGCTATTTAATATATAGATCTACTGGATAGCTCTACAGAAGGTAAAGCGTCTGCCTACAACGTGGGAGACCCGGGTTCAATCCCTGGGTTGGGAAGATCTCCTGGAGAAGGAAATGGCAACCCAATCCAGTATTCTTGCCCGGGAAATCCCATGGACGGAGGATCCTGGTGGGCTACAGTCCATGGGGTCGCAAAGAGTGGGGCACGACTGAGCGACTTCACTTTCACTTTCACTGGATAGCTCGAATAACTCGACCGAGCTCTAGATCTCTCCATCCTACATTTTAAAAGTCTGTTCATTTATGGATGAGTACGCACAGAAGGGGAGCTGCTGGGTCTATTCTTCATTTGTTCCTGCAGTGACTGAACCAGGTTTCATTCCCACCAACATGTGTGCCTACATAGCTTGAAATCTAGGTCGCCTATTGCAGCAACTTCCCCGGCGTCTTCACTCACCCCTCCGCCCAGGCGTTACCCAGCACCTGCCTTACCCAGCACCTGCCTTACCCAGCACCTGCCTTACCCAGCACCTGCGTTACCCAGCACCTGCCTTACCCAGCACCTGCCTTACCCAGCACCTGCCTTATGTACACTCCAACGTGTCACAGTGCCCTTGACAACAAATGCACTACACAGAAATACACAATCAATGACAACCACACAATTAGACGCTACTGTTTCAGGTGCAAGGACAAAATGCAACAGGAAGGGATAAGGTCATCATAATGAGTAGAAAATGCTGATAATTAAAATAAAACGCAGTCTTTTCATTTTAGGCTTTTAATTGATTGAATTTATTTATCTGCTTATTTATTGAAAGATCTTAGACTTATTCAGATAGATTTTTAAAATTCAGTAATATGTCATGCTCAGGCATACGTATGTTGGAAAACATAAGGCAATTAAATTAGCATGTCCTCAATGATTCTTCTCTTCTGATTAATTCCGTGTTTTCCATCTAACATTCATCATGTATGCTGCTCTTGAACATTTCTTAACATATGTCCCAGCAATGTCTCTGAATATTGCTTCAAAAGTCACTGATGTGTACATATTCCTCAGTGTTAAAATACAAAATGACTTAATTTCAGCTACCTTAAAAACAAACAAATAAACAAACTAACAAAACTCAAATCCATGTCAGAAGTCCAACCGATACTGAACAGTTTTTTTGTTTTTTTTTTGCAGTTTGGAGTCTTGTTAATCATCTTTTCACTCCACCCAAGGAGCCAAAGAATAATTCCTGTGGCATTCTGCATTCTTGCATTTAGTCCCTCTTGGAAATCCACCACCAAGCTTGGGGACTTCACCCCAGTGAAACTGTAAGCCTTGTTAGGTTTTCATGTAAGACTCTTGCTATAGCCTGGGTAGCTGTGATTGCTGAGCCAACTGTCTATGGCTACCAGTTTCACCAAGATTGTAACAGCATTTTTATTTTCTATGCAACAAAAAAGCTTTGTTAGTAAAATCTTAGAATGGGGAACACGTGTACACCCATGTACACGATTCATGTTGATGTATGGCAAAACCAATACAATATTGTAAAGTAATTAGACTCCAATTAAAATAAATAAATTTACATTAAATTAAAAAAGAGGCTTTATTTCAAATAGTCAACTCTGAATAACTGAAAACAAGAGAAGAAATTATCTTAAAACAACAGTCTTTGTGTTGTTATTCCTTAATGGCATTTTCCCATGTTTTAAGCTGAACCTTTCCAGATATCACAAATAGGGGATCATATGCATCTGAATACTAGGATGAAGCTCCTTTGACATCATAGTTCGATTTCAGTCTACTCCCTTTTTCTTATTCACATTAACAAAAATGCAGAGTGAATGGCTGTGTAATGCATATCCGTTATGATTCCAAGCAAGCCATTAGCTTTGGAGAAACTCGGCTTAAACCACTCAAGGGATCCGATTCCGTGGCGAGCACAACCGCAGACCACAGGTGTCCTGAGATGCCAAGGTCTGTGCAGAGGTCAAGGTCAGGGAGAGAAGCAATAGTCCAGAAGGAAAGAAACTCTTATCCAAAGAGGATAGTTTATTGATAGCAGTTCTTGGTTGGTTTAATAGCAGCTGTAAAGCTCAGCAAATTCAATTTAGTGTTGTTTGGAGGAAATGAGAAAACAATATGAAAAACACAAAACCAGAGGGTTTAGTGTCTCAGATGACAATGCAGTTTTGTCAATCGTATGAATCAATTTAAACATGTTTACTTCAATTTTAAAAAGTCATTTCAAGGAATAAAGACATGAAAGAGGTGCTCTCAAAATTCTCATTCCTACTGTTACAGCAAGCAACAAATCTACCTTCCTCCATCCTAAGACGCCCTTCTACACATTTCAGATCTGAAATCTGGATTTGTCTGATAATCAAGGTTGCAATGGTTGTAATATTTCCTCTTACCACAACCCCTATTATTCATTTAATGATATATATTATACTCAAGTGTTACTTAAATTTCATGAAATACAAAAATAGCAGACAGTTTTGTTGATACTTGGGACATTTTAACTTGACTTTTATTTATTTATTTTTTAGATTTCTTTTTTAAAAGTTATTTTTTGATTGAAAGATATTTGCTTTACAGAATTTTGTTTTATCAGTCAAAGATCAACATGAATCAGCCATAGGTGTACACATACAATTCAGAGCGCATATACAGGTGTGAAGCATTGAAAGCACTTTGTGTTCATTATTGTGCTAACCTTTATTGTACTTTCCAGCTGTTCTTATCACAGTTTGTTGGTTGTAAGATGCAGAAAGCAGTCCCCCTCAGCTGGTGTTTAAAGCTAGAATGAGCAAAGCAATGCACTGTGGGTTTGGGGTCAGGCGGGGTCCAGGACCCCGAAGAGGAAGCTCTTTTATTCACTCTGCTTCTAAAGCTCTTTGGAGTACCTGAAAACAAAGTACTTTCTTGTGTGTTAAATAAAAGTACTTTCTTGTGCTAGAATAGCATAGCACCAGGCTGAGCTCCTTGTGTTATACAGCCTTTTCCCACTAGCTGTCTATTTTGCACATGGTAAGTATATATTTCAACACTTCTCTCTCAGTTCATCCCCACTCTCCTTCCCCACTGTGGCCACAAGTCCTTTCTCTGTGTCTGTGTCTCTGTTCCTTCCTGTGATAAGCTAGAGGGGTGCGATGTGGGGGAAGGGAGGGAGGCTGTATATGTGTGCTCACAGCTGATACGCATTGTTGTATGGCAGAAATCGACACAACATTGTAAAGCAGTTATCCCCAATTAAAAATTTTTAAAAATGTAATCAGTCAGTTCAGTCCCTCAGTCGTGTCCGACTCTTTGTGACCCCATGGACTGCAGCATGCCAGGCCTCCCTGTCCATCACCAACTCCTGAAGCTTATTTAAACTCATGTCCATCGAGTCGGTGATGCCATCCAACCATCTCATCCTCTGTCGTCCGCTTCTCCTCCTGCCCTCAATCTTTCCCAGAATCAGGGTCTTTTCCAATGAGTCAGTTCTTCACATCAGGTGGCTAAAAATGTAATAACATAGTTTAAAATACCAGCAGGCATTATAAATGAGTATCAGCTTTGCTCAGTTAAGGGGTAAGCAAGTTCCAAATGAATAGTGCTCCATTTTGCCAAGGAAATGTAGTTAATTGCTCATCCTTTTCTGGTGGAGCTCTTTCATCAGATACAATATAAACAGAAAGGGGGGCATTTTTTCCTCCATGTGTGTCCATGTTTACAGGTGTGCGCGAATGCCTGCATGGCTTGAATTCACACAGGTTTAAATTCTGCAGTTTCACTCTTAAAAAATATTCCAATGGAAAGCTTAAGTCTGCCTTTGAAAAGTGACCAAATCTCTTAGCCTCTAGCTTCTCAGTAGTAAAGCTTCTCAAAGCCCTGCTGAGAACACAAATGGCCAGTTGTGTTTCACAGCTGGAGCTTTTGGAAGATAAGTACTAATTCAAGATATTTTGTCTAGTGTGAGGTGTAATACCATTTATGATCCCTGGAGAATAATCTCTAAAGCAAAGAAGAAGGCATATTCTTGCATATTCCATGAAGAACTTGTCTCATGAGAAACTAACATAGAGGTAACATTAGTGTCTAGGAAACAACTGAATGTTCTAGAAAATTTTAATATAAAAAGTCAATGTCATTTTCACAGAGATTGATGTACAGGCAAAAATTAGAACATTTATAGCCACTGGTATCAGCGACTCATATTGCATGAGTCGTTCAGGATTCTTAAAAAATATCTGTGTTTTGTGAACAGTTTCTTCTCAACAGAGCCAATACGAATACAGTATTGTAAAGCAAAACAAACTAAAAAATAAAAATTAATTAAAAAAAACACATTGAAAAAGGAAAAACTGGAAAACTAAAAAAATAAACTAGACATGTTAGTGAAAGCTGTGCATTTAGCATAGCATATTGAGTAAATTTATTATTTTTCCTCCAGATTAACCTCCATTTAATTAACTGAATAAAATCAAAGTGGTTTTTAAAGATAAATACTGATTTTTAAAAGTGGCAAATTATTTGACTTCAACTTTGAAAATGTACATGGAAGTTGAGATCAATAATAAACCTATCCATAACAGGAAAAAAGATTATGAACTCTTCAGATAACTTTGGAATATTTTTCTATTTTATTTTAGCAATGACACAGTCTTCTAAGAAAAACATCATTTGCAAAGAAAGAAGGTAAAACAATAAATAAAATGATAAAGAAAAGGCATTTTATTTAAAAATAAATTAAAAGGTGAAATAGCACCCTGAAATCTTTCATCATATGCTTTTCTTCGATAAAATATGCTTAGAGTTTCATCATATAATAATAAAAAGGTATTAATACATTGTGTGAAGTAGTCAAAATGTATGTCCTTAAAATATTTGTAAAATTAACTGTGGCTTTTGTTGTGTAAATTAAAGGGATTTAAAAATCTTTCGTCCCTTGAAGTTAGAAATGAGGACACTTGTAAGAACATTTTCAAAGGCGGAACATGGAATTTAAAGAATTTTAAGGTATTTTTGGAAATTAACTTATTTAAATCTACTAAGCATTGCAAAATGGAAGATGATTACCATATAGCAACATTTGGGGATGAGTGTCATATAACAACATTTTGGGCAAAGTATAGGAAGCTGATGATAGTTAACTTTTTTTTTTTCCATTTCTACAGATAAGTCAATTTAAAAAGTATAGCTTGAATTGAAAGGGGAAAAATAAAACAATGTTATTTGGATTAAGAACTTCCTATATTATATTGCACTTTCTGGGAAAGATATGAGGCCCCTGATTCCTATGGAAATAAAATAAAATGAAAAGAAACTCCTCAAAAAAAGGTGATGACTTTCAGGGACTGAATTGTCGATGACTTGGTGAATGATTTTAACCACATGAACAAATCACTTCCAAAGTTAGTTCTCACCTGTCAGTTAGCGTGTTTTGGTTGACTTAAGAAATGAAAAGTTCTAATGCATGTATTTTGGTGTAATTCAAGGGCATTAAATTACAAGGTTGAGGAAGAAGTCATCCAAGTGTCTTGATGGAGCAGGAATTGAAGGAAGTGAATGTACATCTCCAAGAATAGAAGCTGCTCCTCAAGAATGGAAAGACACCAACATGGTGCCCAGTTGTAAGGAAAGACCTCTGTAATTACAGATGGCAGCGCCAGGAAACTGACATAGTGCAATTAAGGACAGACTCATCTAACTCTTGCATAAAGCGCACATTAATAGGGCCACATCCCCGAACACAGTTAAGACTGAGAGCCCCAGAGAAGGTCAGTGGAGGATGCGGAAGGAATCGCCGGGAATAAGTTTCATTTTACTTGAAAACAGACAGCCAATGAAAGGAGGCGAGATGATGAAAACGTGCATTTAGCTAAATGGAAACTGTCAAGTCACAATCAGAGACATCAGACTCTAAATATTAGTATCATCTAACTATGCATTAAACATGCGTTAATGTTATTCCATCCTCTTGTTAGAGGCACCTGGAACTCACGGAATTAATACTTCATGAGGGAAGTGAAGCAGGCCTTCCTTTGTCTCAAGGAAGACATTGTCAATGGAATTTTTAAAGTCACAATTTCAATATAACAAACTTAGGACATGATTTCAGTGTGAGAAATGAATTGTTCATAGGATAACTGACCAACCATAGATAGGTCTGTACCGTTAATCTGGAACATGGATCTTGACATGGATAAAATGTGATTGATGGGTATGAGAACATATCAGATCCCATTAAACTAATTGGCCTGGAGTGCTCAGATCACAGTGAAGTGCCTGACCGATTCAATATGCTATTTGAAACAGTTTTTATTTAGCTAGGAAGAACATGCCTTTTCCACAATTAGGTAGTGTATCATGTAGAATTGTATTTTTATCTTGGACTTATGAATATTGGATTGTTACACTGTTTTTTTCTTGCCAACAAGTTGAAAAATGTTAATAAAAAAAAGAACCGTGTGTCCCCAAGATAGCTGAAAGAGCTCATCATAAACGGCTTCCATTTTGAGCAGTAAAAATGCAATGATTTTCCTAATAAAAAACTAAAGTAAAGATAGTTTTTGGTAGGGTCCATCCCCTCTAAGAAAGCTTTTATCTTCTCATAAATGTTATCTTCATTATGTAGCTGACTCTCAGCTTTCTTAAAATCAGTTGGGAGAGTGTAAGAACACTCTCCATACTCCTAATCCATTGAGATACCAGCTCAGACCTTATACCTGTATTTTCATGATGTGGGAGTTTTCCCTTGTGTCTTTAGTCCTTTACCTATTTTTCTATAAACATGACTTGAATTGTTTTTCATCCAAATTATTAAAAGCAGTATATGAGAATACTTTTCTTCAGAGGAAATAGGGCTCACTAAATTTAGGGGGAGAAGCTTAGGGAACAGAGTCCCAGTATCTTTAAAGGGACATAAATTTTGAAGCTGATTTTTGATGTTTGGGGAAAACATTCATTGAATAACAGAGACCTAAACCAAATTTAAAAATAAGTTGAAAGTGAAAGTTGCATCTGATTATCTGCAACCCAGGAATTCGCCAGGCCAGAATACTAGAGTGGGTAACCTTTCCCTTCTCCAGGGGACCTTCCCAACCCAGGGATCAAACCCAGGTCTCTTGGATTGCAGCGGATTTTTTACCAGCTGAGCCACAAGAGAAGCCCAAGAATACTGGAGTGGGCAGCCTATCCCTTCTGCAGTGGATCTTCCTGACCCAGGAATCGAACTGGGGTCTCTTGCACTGCAGGTGGATTCTTTACCAACAGAGCTATTAAGGGAGTCCAAATTAAGGAAAACTGAAATAATAATAATAACTTACACTTGGTTGAAATCCTCATTAATATGAACAAAAATTTGGAAAATGGAAACAAAAAAGACTCCCTCTGGCACACTCTCTGCCTGCTTCATTAACTCCATGAAGGTACCGATTGTGCCTGTATAAACAAGTAAAATCCAGATCCCATAACTCAAACACGGGATCTCCCGGTGAAGGTGAGACTGAGAGGGCCCTGCCAGAGTCATCCCTCTTGTTCTCTTCCTAAGAACTAATTTAGTTCAAAGTTTTCCATTTTTTAAAATTCATCGTGTAAATAGGAGTATGACCTAAAGAGCTGGCAGAAAAATAATTGGTGGCAACTTATAAAGACGGTGAGCATGGAAAAGGTGTTTGCATATGTAAGAGAAGTTGTAAATTCTGAAAATGGTAAGAATTGGACAACCGTTTTATTCCATCAGTGGCTCTGGAATTTTACCAAGCGCCATTAAAGTGAACAAGGAAATTAGCATAAACAAAACACAGAAGTAGCAACAGCTAAGAAAAGATAAACTGGCCCCAAATTAGCAAATTGACCATAAATGAAGCCTGGAGGCAGGAGGCCGGGTCCTGAGAGAGAAACACTTTAACACTGATGTTTAACTGTCAAAGAGTTAAGGCACTTTAAATTGCATACCATCCAGAAGCTACTTTGTTTAGGGAGATAATTTTGCCTTTTGCTTCTCATGCAAGAAGGGCTCACACATCTGGAAAGGAAAATGACACGGATCGACAGAGGCACCTGCTTCTCATGTGCTCGTGGAAGCAGAAGTCCACTGATACATACATTACAGAGGCCACAGAAACTGATAAATACACTTTCTTGACCTTATCACTATATCTTGTTGGTGAAAGACAATTGATTTCTTGACAAAAATTATTCCATCAGATCAGCTCAATCTGATCTGAACCTGGAAGGTATTTACAACCTCCCAGCCAACTCTTGAACTTGGGCTCTGCCTCTGTGGTGGAGGGCCTAGCAGTGGTGGAGGAAAACCTGGGACTTCTTCAGCATCACCTCATGGTGTCATCACTCTCTGTGGGGCCATCAGGGCAGGAGAGACGGCAGGAACACTGGAGGGCTGCCTTTCTGCAAGTGACTGGTTAAAAATTTAATTCTTGAATGCATCTGCAGAAGAAAACAAAATCCTGCAAAAAGCATAACATATTACAACACCTATTCTATGCAAGGTAAGGTTCAGTAATCCTGAAGGGTAATGAGATATTCACCAGCGTCTCCTTTAGATCCAAGTGCATGCATGTGCCTTCCATGTGAAAGGAGAGAATTCAAGAGTTGCCACGTTGTTTCTGGATAAAGCTGAGTACTTGGGGTTTGTGGGCAAGGTATATATAAGGGATCATGCCTGCATGCTCAGTTGCTTCAGTCTTGTGCAGCTTTCTGTGACCGCACGGACTGTAACCTGCCAGGCTCCTCTGTCCATGGGATTCTCCAGGCAAGAGTACTGAAGTGGGGGGCCATGCCCTCCTCCAGGAAAGGGATCATACCGTTCTCTTAAAATACACACACACTCTGCTACATTAATGATGGTACCAGAAATTTTTAAGACTAAGTGTGTAGAAGTCCTCCTTGTCGACAGTTTCAGTTTGCACGGCCTTGGGTACCCGAGGTCAACAGCAGTCCAAAAATAAGAAATGGAAAATTCCAGAAGTAAACAATTCATAAATCTTAAGTTGCACAGTGTTCCGAGCTGCATGATAAAATCTCGCACAGCCCTGCCCTGTCCCACCTGGGTCAGGAGTCGTTTCCCCAGCCTGTGCCTCCGACCCTCCCGTTAGTGTAGGACACAGCGGTGTGTTCACAGGATGTGGTTTCAAGCACCCACTGGGGGATCTTACAGGCGCCCCCCACAGGTAAGAGGGAGCTACATCGTGGAAGTAGCACTTAGAGGCTTCCCTGGTGGCTCAGACCGTAAAGAATCCGCCTGCAATGCGGTAGACCTGGGCTTGATTTCTGGGTTGGAAAGATCCCCTGGAGAAGGGCATGGCAACCATTCCAGTGTTCTTGCGTGGAGAATCCCATGGACAGAGGAAGCTGGAAGGCTACAGTCTGTGGGGTCGCAAGAGTTGGGCATGACTTAGCGACTAAACCACCACCACAACAAACACCTAAGGAAATCAGTCCTGAATATTCACTGTAAGGACTGATGCTGAAGCTGAAACCCCAAGACTGTGGCCACCTGATGTGAAGAACTGACTCATTAGGAAAGACCCTGATGCTGGGAAAGATTGAAGGCAGGAGGGGAAGGGGATGACAGAGGATGAGATGGTTGGATGGCATCATCGACTCAATGGACATGAGTTTGAACAAGCTCTGGGAGTTGGTGATGGACAGGGAGGCCTGGCATGCTGTAGCCCGTGGGGTCGCAAAGAGTCCGACACGACTGAGCAACTGAATTGAACTGAGCAAGGACCACTGTCCTGAGATCCTTGCATCATCTGTGGAGCAATGCTGATGCACAGTGACTCTGATTAATTAAAGATGCTTACTGTAACAACTAGCCAATTTTTGAATCTTTAAAAGAAAGAAGTATAAATAATGTCAGAGTTGGAGATAAAATAGAATCATAACTCAAGTGAAGGCAGAAAAAGAGAAAGAGAAACACATGATGGATGGAACAGAAATGCCAGCAAGATGGTAGGTTTTACTCAAATTGTATCATCAATTACATCAGAGCGGATATCTCATCATAACTGAACAGACTGAAATCATCAGCTTGTATTAAAAGGCAAAACCTGGCCGTCAGCTTCCGCAGGAAACTCCCTTGAGATACAAGGAAAGAAATAGTTTAAAAGTAGGAGGATGAGGGAAGACGGGCTGTGTGGACATTAACAAAGGCTGGAGTGGGGACTTCAATGTCAGGTAGACTTGGGAACGAGGAAGATTCTCCGGGACAAGAGAGGACCACGTGTATTGAGAACAGTGTTTAGTCCCCAAGAAAAATGAGCATGAGCACCGTGCAAGTCCGTGCAGGCCTGGACCACCGCCCACATCCGGAGCCCCTCACGGTCCCGGCCTGGCCACAGCCTGGTCTTTCCTGCGTGGAGGGTGGGGCCGCTCCCCCCACCGCCAGAACTCGGTCCTTTGCTTCAGAGAGCCAATCTCACTGGGCAGTTATTCACTGTGGGGGAGATTATTACTTAAGTGAACTTTTCATCAATGCTTTCTTAAAATACCAGCAGGATGACATCAACTTGCCCATTGACCACACACTTAACATGTGTTTTAAACACGTTCTTACACAGGGAGGTGCTAGTGGAGAATCAAATACCTTGGTGTTTGTATAGAAACAGTAGGAATGTAAACACTGCCCTTAAAGAACCGCAGGCTGGTGAGCGACATGAATGATTTTAGGAGAGTGTGAAGATGCTTCCAGGGAACCCAGGGGCTGGGGGCCGGAACAGCTCCAGCAGGATGGAGTAGGGGCGGGGGAGTGCTGGGAGGGGAGTGCTCCAGCAGGATGGAGGTGGGGAGGGGAGTGCTCCAGCAGGATGGAGGTGGGGTGGGGAGTGCTCCAGCAGGATGGAGGTGGGGAGTGCTCCAGCAGGGTGGAGGTGGGGAGTGCTCCCCAAGGGAGGGCGGTGCTCCCCAAGGGAGGGCGCCCTGAGCTGAGCGGTCAGCTCTGAGCAGACAACAGCGAGTCCAAGACGGGAGCAAGGACATCGCTGGAATAGGGAGGGGCACGCTGAGGGGAAACTGCAGGGGAGGGCGAGCAGACTGAGGGAAAAAGAGGAACCAGGACTGACGGACTGAGAGCTCTCTCTGTTTCCTGGGCTCTGTCAGGCTCCCAGGTTGCAAACCGTGATGGACTCGTCAGGGGAAGGAGAATCGTTGCTCCGTGGGAACAGAGTCTTCCGCAGCAGATTTCATGCAGCAGGCGTGGAGGGTCCCCTCTCTGTCAGGCAAGGCGTTCACGTAGCTTCCACCAGGGTTACTGAGGGCCGCATCTCAGGAGCCAGAGACGAGACGTGAGCCTGCCTTGGACACTGGGAAGCGCTGTGCAGCCCTGGGTCGGGCTTGTTTCGTGTGTCAAATCCATCTCGTGCCCATCGGCAATGGTAGTGCCTCTGGACCCAACTCATGGAAGAGGGGGCATCCCTGCACTAGAGGTGCCTGAACAACCACAGAATGCTCAGGGCTGAATACGGAGGTTAAGAAACTCCACATTTTTAAGCAGAACTTCAAAAGATTGGGTGGGTTCATTTGCTCGTTTAGATAATGTTTACTAACATAGATTCTGGCAAGAAATTCCCTAAATCCTGTCGGTGCAAATTTGAACCCAAGTCTCTTTAAGTGTTTTCTTCTCATTTTCTGGGCCAAATACTGAATTAAGTCATCCATCTCATCTCCTCTTAGCAACAAAGTGCCCAGCATCCTGGTGGCCTGAGAAACCCCCACTTCTCGTCCTGAAGCAGTTGTCTTTGATGTCATTTCATATGAGTTACAGAGGACAGCAGTGTTTTACAGAAATGTAATGATTAGTCAAAGTTTGGAACAGAAATCCATTTGAAATGTGTCATAGTCTAATCACTACTAACTTCTTTCTTTTGTCATTTTGCAAAATGTGATTATTTTTCATGAGTCGACATGAATTACATTTTAATAGTTTTCCAAGCATAGTTTATGGAATTCAACCTAACTAATTAAACAGAGTTATGCAACATACAAGAATAATTCTTTTACTGAAAGCACTATCTCAATACAATTGTGGTATTAATATCCCTGGGCTGCACCTCAAGGAACATCCACCAGAGGGCACTGGACCCAAGATCAGAGAAGACAGGATTTCAAACCAGGACAAGGGTAAATACTTAGGATCCTTTATTTTGATCTTTACCAGGGAGCAGATCTACTATTTAAAAAGATAAAAATCACCACAAATACTTTCTTTATTCTTTTTTCAAAATTCTTGAAGAGGGACCACTAAATACCAGTTGGATATTTTTAGATGATTGCATTTGAGAGGGTGGGCAGCTACATTTGCATTTTAATTTTTTATTATTTCTAAAATTATTTATTTTTGTCAGGCATCACCTTTTCGTTTTTTATTGAGGTATAGCCGATTAACATGTTGTGATGGCTTCAGGGACTCAGCCATACCTGTCCATGCACCCATGCCCCCGTCCGCCCCTCCCATCCAGGCTGCCACACAGCCCTGAGCAGAGCTCCCTGTTCTCTGCAGCAGGCCCTTGTTGTTGTCCTGTTAGATACAGCAGTGTGTACACATGTGCCCTTTCAGACATAAAGTTATTTTTGTATGCACTGATTCCTATAAAGAGAAAAAAGAACACACAAACTGTGTCTTCCTAGGAACAGTTGTGCGCGTGTGTTGATGGAGGCTTATAACTGTTGTTTTCCCACTCTTGAATCACCTAAATGGAAATGCAGACCGAAACAAAGGAACGCGCAGGCCTCAATAAAGCAGCCCACGTGTACCTTGCAATCAGCGCACAAATGGCTCGGCAAGGGCCCTGGCACCTTTTGCCCGCTCCTTCTCTCTGCTGTTTGGGGCTGGGCTGCTGGACCACTCGCAGCAGGGGTGGAGGGGAATTAGGAACGCTGATGAATGCTCACTTCATTTTCCCAGTGGTCTGGCGCTAAGTTATTATTTAATATTTATTGCTGGTGTGTCTGCGATTGTTGAGCCCTGCAGAAAGAGCTGGATGTGCAGCGGCCCTCCTGGGCCCAGCTGTGTGGCGCTGGCCGGAATGCAGACTCTGGGAGGTGAGTGTGCCCCTGCAGCACTCAAGCGATGGCTGGGCCGGTGGCTGTGGCTCAAGGAGCCCATTTCCCAAGCATCTTCCCCTGTGAGGCTCAGCAAAAGCTGAGCAAAATGGACCAAAGATGGCATCGACTCAGAGGCGAGCGAGACCAGACAAGCAGAAGCCCCAGCACCGCATGAAAGCCAAATCAAGCAGGGAAATTGCTAGAGGGGCTTTTAATTGGACTTTTTTTTTTTCTTATTGAAAGCAATGCTTACTCCTTATGAAAGATTTGGAACACAGAGATAAGCCAAAAGATGAAAATAAAAGTCAGGAATGACTTCAGCCCTCAGAGATAACCATCCTAAAACATGTTGTAAATTCTTCTATTCCTCAGATGTTTTAAAATTAATATTTGAGTTTAATATCTAACGATATGGATGACAGTTTCATAGCAGTCAGGCACCAGTGGGAAAAAATCCCTGTTCTCTAAATACTGTAAACAGAAGACAGAGGTCTGACCTGGAGGAGGGAGTTTCAGCCCTGAAGACCAGGTTCTGAAACCTAGCCTCCCTGGTCAGTAACTCTGTCCCCTCACTAGAGATGCTGAGTTTTTTTTTTTTCTTATTGAAAGCAATGCTTACTCCTTATGAAAGATTTGGAACACAGAGATAAGCCAAAAGATGAAAATAAAAGTCAGGAATGACTTCAGCCCTCAGAGATAACCATCCTAAAACATGTTGTAAATTCTTCTATTCCTCAGATGTTTTAAAATTAATATTTGAGTTCAATATCTAACGATATGGATGACAGTTTCATAGCAGTCAGGCACCAGTGGGAAAAAATCCCTGTTCTCTAAATACTGTAAACAGAAGGCAGAGGTCTGACCTGGAGGAGGGAGTTTCAGCCCTGAAGACCAGGTTCTGAAACCTAGCCTCCCTGGTCAGTAACTCTGTCCCCTCACTAGAGATGCTGAGCTTTTTAATGCTCTTTCTTTGCAGAAAGGAGATGAGTTATTTCCATATCAAAGTGCTTTTTTTTTTTGGCTGTACTTGATGGCTTGCAGGATCTTGTTCCC
Source organism: Aepyceros melampus (assembly GCA_006408695.1). NCBI lineage: Eukaryota > Metazoa > Chordata > Mammalia > Artiodactyla > Bovidae > Aepyceros > Aepyceros melampus. The sequence continues at coordinate 502 of SJXQ01001772.1, read as the reverse complement.
CGACCAGGGATTGAACCCGGGCCATGGGGGTGAAAGTGTTGAGTCCAGACCACTGGGCTGCTGGGAGAATTCCCAATAGTGCCCCTGAATGGACTGAGACACAGCTGGTATAAAGTGTGGCAACATCTTGTTTGTACGTGTTCTCACTGAACTCAGATATTATATTTCTTCCTATGGGGAATACAAGGTAAAATTCAGACTAACTTATAAAGTAAAATGCAAATGTCTTTCTTTTTCTTTCTATTTGAAAAAAAAATGCCTTTCTAATAAATGAAATCTATGTCATAAATATGTTTTTTCACAGTGGCCATATCAGGGAGGAGTTTTCTTGATGTACTTGAGGTTAAAACTTGCGAATACGGTGGAAGGATGGAAAAAGGGCAGCCTGCAGTGCTAGTAACGTCATTCATTAACTGGTTTTAATGGGCTCTTTGGGGACATTTCATCCGCAGTATGTAACAGCCAACAGGGTTCCTGCTAAAGAATTTCAAGCAAGGTCAAG
>SJXQ01001771.1:655127-695186 GCA_006408695.1 Aepyceros melampus | reverse complement strand
CGGAGATGGCCGGGCACGGGGGGGCTCCTAGGTGGTTCGGCTCCTGCCGAGTTCTCCGTGAGGGGCACCGTTTGCCTGGCCCGTCGACTCCCGCTCCCCCACTCTCGTTTCCCCAGACCCGGCCGCCAGTGTCACGGAGCCTTTGCGGCGGGCCCGGCACGCGCGCCCCTGGCCCCGCGCCCTTTCGGTGGCTTCGACCCATCTTTCCCCGGGGGCCGCGCCGAGGGAGGCAGGGAGGCTGCGCGGAGGCCGCGCCGGGGCCCGAGCGCCACCCTCAAGCTCTGCCTCCGAGAGAGCGGGCGCCTGCGGTGGGGGAGGTTGGCAGAGGCTCATTGAAACTAGGTGTAAAATCGCCACTACTCTCTTGGTCACTTACTGCAATGATTTACCAAGGTTTGGCCTCCGTTTTTATTGAGATGCTGCGAGTTTAATGCTCCATGCATTGGCGGGAGCTGCTAGGCCAGGGGCGCGCGGGCACCCTTCCAGCCTGGCCTCCTTCTCCCCTGCCTCTCGGGCCCCGTCCCTGCCTGTTTGGCCTCCCCCGGCCTCCCTCCTCTTCTCGGCGAGCCTCCACCCCGGCCCGTACCCCCTGGGATGCGAAGCCAGCAAGCTTTGGCCCTAGATGAACACATTTCTTTTCTGTGGCTGTTTCATTTCTAGGAATCATCAGATTTCCGTAGAACCCTTGGGAGGAGAAAGGGCTGATGGTGTTAAATAACAAGGTTCTCAACATTAGAACTGGATCTCTGGAATTGTTTACCTCCCCCCGCCCCGCCCCCTCCCCTCCCAAATGATAAGACTGATGTAGTCGTTGGTGGGACATTTATTTTAGCCACGAGTAATTGAACCAGCGGTTTACAATTGACGCTTCTCTGTGCTGGGAATTTTACATGGTGGCCCTCTGCTGCAGTTCTAAAACTTGTTGAAAACACAAACCCATTCATAAAATTGAGTCGATGTACTTGGAAAACCTGAAAACTTTGCATGTATTTTATGTTTCATTCATAGATGAATCGGACATTTTCTGTGGTGAGGTAGAAACTTTGCAGTAGTAACATGTAATGATTTGGCTTCAGAATGGAAAAGCATAGTCTGGATGAAAATTTTTAAAAAGCTATGTAGCCTAAGTTCTTGATAGTAAAAGAAGAAAAAAAAAATAGAGATCGGCGATCTAAAATTAAAAACCTGTTAGAACTCAGGACAGGCGCTTGAATGCGCTTTTAACAATATTTAAGGCTGTTTTGATGAATGCATTGTGAAAATCATTCTTAATTCTTTATTGAATGTCTAAAACATAATATAATACACAAGGTATTCTTGCCACTGGATAGTCTTCAATAAAAGTTTAATTGCATTTTTTTGGTCTCTTAAGTAAGTCTTATTTTGAACTAAGCATTGACAGAATATTTTTAAATAGTAAGGGGGGAGGGGGGAGGGATGCCTAGTGTACTGCAGCTTAGTCAGTGGGTATCCTGCTGTTTGTAAGTTGTTCACAGATTTAGGATGGCATTTTACTAAGATTTCCATCTTAAAGAACTTGAACCAGCATTCTCTTATTCTTTAAACTGTGGAAATAATCTTCCAGTTTTTACACTCTGATATGCATCCTTTTATTAAAAATATATAATGCTAATGAAGGCAGTGTATTTAAACTGTGCTTTGCAAATATTATGTATGTTATGAATGACTACAGTCACAGGGCAAATTATTTGTTAGATCCTTTGGGGGGAAAAATCATTAAAACCATTTTGAGCAGAGATGTTTCATTTTAATGTTAATTGAGAGGAAGTGATTTAAATATGCATGTATATAGCAGTCAGGATCACTTAGGGTTTTTTTTTTTTTCTTTTCTTTAAGAAAGAAAAAGACTCAAACAGCAAGACTTGTTTTTCCCTTCTCTGGGAGTTGGAACCAGAGTCGTTTGCTATTGGTACACTTCTCTTCAGAATTTAAATGACTTTTGAAAGTAATCTGAGAAATAAAGCAAATAAGTTGCTCTTTTTTAAAGTAGTCATTCAATATAAATATATTATATCAATCTTAACTTTTTTATTCTCTGATATGACTAATATGTATATTCTTACTTTTTCTTCTAATGGGCATTGTATCCTTGTGAACACTTTATAGAGAGGTTTTCTTGGACTCTCCCATTTATAGAATCTTTATACTCTTTTACTGTGGTCCCCTGCTTTTAACAGATTTCTGAGGCCAATATATTTGTGCTTTTTTCTTATGTAGGATGACCAGCGAAAATAGTTTACTGAGTTGTCAATTTTATCAGTAGATAAGAAACTTTCTTTATTACAGCTTCAGGGAAGATTTTTCAGGATATTTCTCAGTTATTGTAAGGGCCAAATTTTATAAAATTTCATTAGGAATGTCAGTTTCAAATACCCTTTGTATAGCCTAGGCCTGTAAGAATACCAAGACTGAGCCTTATGTATCTAACACGGGAATTCACAAGCTCCCAAAGTTACCGTCTCCATGTAATGACTCCTAGACGTGCTTTTCAGCCATCTGGCTATTTTAATCATTGGTCCTTTCTCACTGTTCATTTATTGGATTTTTTTCTGCCACACCCCCCTTCATTTGATGATCTGGCAAAGTCTGTTCTTTGATAACTCCTTTTTCTTCCCCCTTTCTGTGGAGCCCTCATTTTCAATCACAATAAAGATTAAACATAATTTCTTCAACTCAGTTCTCTTCCATTTTGCTACTGGCTTTATTCTTGAATCGTAACATAGCTTTTTTTTTTCCTTCCTTTTTTCACTGTAGTTTTTTTTTTTTTTTTTAACACTACCTATATCAACTAGCTGCCTAATTAGTTTTATCTCTTCCATGTGGATGCAGTGAGTTTTTAAGAGAATTTCACAAACAAGTAGTTTTTTAGTGAACTTAAACAGAAGTTTAAAGGAGACCTATTTTTATACTCAGTAAAAGCACAAAAGTGCAGAAAGTATACAATGGCTTACAAAGGGAAACATAAGTTCATAATGTTCCATGTATAAAAGTAATAATTTTATTGGGTAGAGATACTCCGAGAATATTCAATACCTCTGCCAGTGCACAGACAGGACTGTTTTACATGACCCAGGAACTTCTGTTGCAAATGGATCACTTCTCTGAGAGAAAACAAACCACTAAGAAAGAGCAATATGGTCAAGCGGAGATGTGTTTTGACATGAGCGATCGGTGAATTGAGACAACCTGGATGGGCAGACGTGAGGCTTCCTTCTCAATGTTTGATCAAGCTTCTTTTACTTAGTCACATAGACGTGGATTTTCTCTGCTGTGAAAATGACACAACAGAGCAGTATGGTAAGCTGTTGGAAAATGCGTAAAAAATTCACTCTAGGGTCCTTGAAGTGACTTTGACGCTGACCTTATTTTATTAGACCTATTATTATATTTCCTCGTTATATTAAAAAAAAAGCCACTGGAAATGTTGCTAATATGCAACCTAAAGAATTTTGATCAAATAGATATTGACAAAGGGCCCTCTTGACACACATTTCTTCATCCAGCTTCTATTCAGAAACACAGTGCCCTTGGATCACATCGGGCAAAACATTCTATGCCATTACCCTTAATTTCCCATTTTGTCTATTTTTACTCTTGTACATATGTGGTGGGTTTAAGAGTCTTTGGCATTTGTTCCATGACACCCTTTTCTGGAACGGACTGTTTTAGGAAGGAGCCTGCTGTTCCAATGTGGGGCTCCTAGTGGTGGTGGCGTAACAGCGCTCCCTGGAGGCCACCAGGACGGGGCCACCTGACACCCAGAGCAGTTTCCTGCAGGACGCTGCCCAAGTCTGTATTTTCAGAGCCACTCCAGGTTTAGGAGCAGGAAAGCTAAAAAAAAAAACCCTTTTGTTTAGAAGTCTGAGTGGTTTGCGGAGGGTGGGGGGGGAACCTTTTTTAGAGTTTGCATGCCAGCGCACGACCAGAGGCTGTGAAACAGAGGGGACTGCTCCCCGAGGCCGGGCGCTGGAGGAGGATGTCTGATAGCACTAAGGGGAAAAGAAAATGCATGGCGAAGTCTTGTCTTCTGTACCCTGTCTAGCATGCAGAGTTTCGTGTGTTAAAACGGTGTATGACATTGCTGTATCAAAGTTGTAAAATTAAGCATTATTTATTGAAAACTATGATTTTTTTGTAAAAACCTGATCACATAGAGCATATCAGTGGCTGTGCTTGGTGTTTCAATGGAACCAGCTTCTCGCCCCACCCCCTTGGTATGCAGCGCTATTGCTCAGGGTTGAAAATAGTATACCCCAATGTCTCTTTTGCAAGAGTTTTTCACAGAGGAATACATTTGTTCAAAAGACTCTAATAAAATTGTGTGATTGATCTGCACTTGTGGTTTTCATGTGGCTTTTTTCCTGTTTTGCATCTTGATAACTACTGCTCAGTTTCTAATATGTGGTCCTCCATACTGATACCATGGACAGGTTCTGGAAAGTTCTGAGTGTCAGCCCGGAGAGGAACAGGCCCCCAGAAATGCTTTGGGCAGGTTTGAGAGCTGCTGATGTTGCGAATAAGCATGATAATAATGTCTTGAGATTTTTAACTGGTCAACTGAGTGAGTCAAAGCATAGACTATAGAAGGGTAGATGGACGTGTGTTTTCAGAAATGCTTGAAGTAGATAATGAAGGAAGATTATCAGGGGCAGTTGCTGCTGTTGAATTCAATACCAGCAAACTCCGTTTCTCTGTGTCTTTTTCTTTTCTATAATAATTTACAGCGTAAATGTATTTTGACATAGAAATCATTCTGTATTGAGATTCTTGGTATAAAATACTTTTATGGAAGCCTGTAAGTGATCCTTGGAACTATTACCAGATTTTTTAAAAGATGTGTTTACATGGTGAGTGTTTGTTGTATATTAAATTTGCTTTTGTAGAAATGTTTGTGTTGTGTTGTAACAAATTTTCAAGTGCACAACTAAAACAACCACACGTAAGTGCTTAGCTACACCAGTTTTCAGTACAAACCAAAGGACAAATAACTGAGTTATCTATGCAACTCAGTCTCATCGTTAGATAATATAATCAATGTTTTCACTTCATGAATATCCTAGGATGTTTTTCACTTTGGTAGAATTTTATTTTATTCATATTTTAAAGGAAACAAACAAAAAAATAGACCCTGTGTGAATGATACCAGGCTAAACATTCCTTGCAATTAATTACTAAAGGATCCTGAATGTGTTTCAAATTCCTCATTGCAACTCCTTGTGCTGCTTGTTATACTCCTTGACTTTCAAGATGTGGGTTTCATAAAAACAGAAAAAAAATAATTCAGCAGTTAAATTATTCAAGAGACATCTATGGCTAAAATATCACTGGTAGGAAAGCATAAAATGAGAAAACTCTGGCTTGGCAAGTGTCCCATTAAATCTAGCCAGGAGTGAAAGGAAGAGGAGATATCCCCTACCTCAGTGATGGCTTATCTGTAAAGGACAGTAGAAACAGTAACCCTGGACTCAAGGATGAATGACATTCTTGTTGGAAGCTACACTAGCTCTACTTGAAAGGAATACTTTTATGATATGTATGGCTGGTGAATGGGCCATCACTGAATCCTGATTTTGACATTAGGTCAAGCCCATATAACTTCATTAAAAATGTGATGCACTTTGATCTTTCGAGACTCGTGGGTATGGAATACGGCCATAGCAGGGGAGGTCCCATCGCTTTACATTTTGTCATCTCACAGAACAATTGCAGAGCCACAGACTGTTCCCTCTGTGACCAGACAGAAAGCTAGATCTCGTCATAATAGACAGCACACTGAGTAGACTGAAAAAAATGAGGAGGGATAAGATTCACCTTTTTGATGTCTCTTTTTATGAAATAATCACCAGTGTATATTTAGCTTGAGTTTACACATCATAGGTTCCAATCGTTTGCAGTACCCATCATTAAGGAGATTCAACCAGTCCATTCTGGAGATCAACCCTGGGATTTCTTTGGAAGGAATGATGCTAAAACTGAAGCTCCAGTACTTTGGCCATCTCATGCGAAGAGTTGACTCATTGGAAAAGACCCTGATGCTGGGAGGGATTGGGGGCAGGAGGAGAAGGGGACGACAGAGGATGAGATGGCTGGATGGCATCACTGACTCAATGGACATGAGTCTGAGAGAACTCCGGGAGTTGGTGACGGACAGGGAGGCCTGGCGTGCTGCGTTCATGGGGTCGCAAAGAGTTGGACACGACTGAGCGACTGAAATGAACTGAACTGAACTGAACCCATCATTAGCTACTTCTGCTAGCTTTAGCATATTCCCCTTTTCAGCTGGACCTAAAGACCCTGTCTTTCCCAGGGTCCCTGACTGAGGTTCATTTGGCCTAGAGGTCCCCAATCTAAAGGATAGCTCATGGAGACTTCTTTGGCAGTCCAGTGGTTAAGACGCTATGCTTTCACTGCTGAGGCCCAGGTTCGATCCCTCGTTGGGGAACTAAGATCCCATAAGCCACCAAGCAGCTTGACAAACACAAAACACAAGCAAACCTCCCCCCAGAAAACAAATCAGAAAGATCATTCATGGATGAATGGCTTGCTTCAAACCTGGAACTCATTCTGTCTCTCTCAAGAGTTAAGCTGAACTAATAGTCAGAATCCTCCTTCTCAAATTTGGGCTTGAAAAACACAGATCTGGATAGAGAGGTGGGGAAGGTCTCGCAGGGCTGGAGTAGGCACTGTAGCTAGAAGGAGGCCAAAAAGAAGGGGAAACTGAGAAGCAGAAATGGGAGGCAGAGAAATCCTGAGGGAGAATCCTGTGACTCCTTAAATGGAACTCCACTGCCTGGAGGAGGTGCCCTGGTGGCTGCAGGCCCAGTTCAGTGGGGTTAACCACAGAAATCAGTGGACACTGGCAGGCTACTCAATAATTGATTGTCCACTTTTCTTTACTAAAATGCACACTTTGGTTTGAATCACAATAAGACCAGCTGGAAAGATAGCGTCCCTTGCAGAGAGGTGCCCTGTGACATGGTTCTGAGCAGGGAGATGTTGCTCAGGCCAGCTCAGTGAGACCTCCAGGAAAACACCTTTACAGGAAGGCATATGGGGTGGTCACATGCCATTCTGCAAAGGCTCCTTCCATTTGGGATATAGATGTGATGGCTGGAGCCACAGGTATGAGCCTGAAGCAGAGGGAAATGGAATTCCAGAGTCCTTGACCAGCCCACCAGATCACCCCAACCAGTCTGAGTAGGTGGCGGTTACACAGATTTTCTCTTAAATATGGCCAAACCGAAACCAAATAAACCCCTATTTCTTTGGGATTATTTGAGAGCATCTGTGTTTCTTTTAACCCAGTGAGAACAACCAAAAGCAACCCAGATAGCCAGAGTGAGGATAGTATGTTAAATGTTGGAAAATGAAAGAGTTTAGTCAAATGCACAAAAGTAAAATAAGTTTTCAAAAATGGTAAAGAGGGAAAAAAGAAATGTCAAGCATTTCCACAGTCACACAGGACATTGGTTTTACCTTCTGAAAATTTAGATTCCTTTTTAAGAAACATCTACATCAAAGATTTGTCTGAGAACGACTTTGCATTTGTAGATACTTACAGCTTTAGGATGGCACAGCCTCCCACATTCATCTTCAGCTCTCGGATGTGTCAGGACTCCTTTGCCAAGAAATAACTCTTCAGGGACCCTGGTCCCCAGCACAGCCTTCCTCACTGTCATGTTAAATCAGGGCTTATTTCAGTTGGTAGATGTCATCTCAAAACAAAGGGGTCCTCAAATGCTATTCATTCCTATTTTGTCCCTTATAGGTAAACTTTTGATTTTCTAACTCATCAAATGGCAAAAGTCACAAGCTTAGTGGAGTGAATTCAGGATCTAAAGAAGCAGAAGTGAAGGAGAAGGAGGGGGAGGAGGAGAAGAAAGAAGTGGGAGGGAGAGAAGACAGATTAATAAGGAATCTATAAAGACACACACATATTAATAGCTCAAAACTCTGGGGTCATCTCATGAGAGTATAAACAGCTGCACTCAGGTGATTCTGAATGTGTCACTGTGTTCTATCACATTACAAAAATCAGTGTTTATAATAGTGACAGTGAGCCATGAAAAACGTGTTTAAACGGTGCTCATTTGTGACCTATTTAACAAGGCTGGGGAGTATGAGATCGCGTCTTAAATATTTCTACTCAACGTCATTTTAAATCAAACCAGAAGGTTCTAGAAGATTCACTTCTGCCTAAGCCCTTTCCACGTGTAGTGTTTCATTAAAAAAAAAAAAAAAAGTCTTTTTGGAACAAAATCTAGCAGGAGTTAACGCAAGTAAAGAGCCTTTGCTTGGGGGCGGGGGCCACACAGGCAAGCTGGAGAGACCAAAAGAGAGCGCTGCGTGGCCCCCAGTGGAGAGGCTTGGGGAGGAGGCTAAGATGCCACTTTTTCGTCAAGTCTGTACATCCAGAGATGTGGAGGAAGGCCTCTGGGCAGCATGAGGGACATGGTGGGTGAGGGGGAGGAGAGGAGGCCTGGCCAAGTAAGTGTAGCCAGAAGCAAAGCAAGTTGAAAAGTCCTCAGAGTAGAGCCTTGGGGTAGACGAGATGGCCAGTCACCCTGAAAAGCCCAAAATGACCCAGGAGGCTGGGGACTCTGAGTTGAGGGAAGGGGGCAGCTGGAAGAGGGGAGGTGACCTCCGAGGGTGAGGGAGCGAGAGGATGAATACAACACGAGGAATAAAGGAATTTGGTTGTGTTTGGATTAAAGGGAAGGAAAAAAAAAAAGAGTCCGGGAAGAGAAACAGTAGAGTCTGTAAATCTGATTTTTCGCTTGGTTGGTGTGACATTAATGGGAGTGGAGAAGGGGGAGGAAGGCCAGGGGCACTCTTGGGGACATTTCATATTTTAGTTGTTGTAAAAACATCTGCGGAGAAAGGTCCTTGAAGTCAAGAGCTAGCCCAGGGGTGATCCCAGGCGGCCCAGAGTTCTGGTTGGGATTCCTGCCCTTTCTCTTCCAGTTACTATGTGGATGGTAATTCCATGTGGTCACCCTGCTTCTCCACCCCGCCCCCCACCCCCCACACAAGATGAAACCGGAGCAGAAGGGACTAAGCGTGTCTGTGGGAACCCCACCCTGCAGCCTGGAGAGGCTGGTTTCCTGTCTTTCTGCGGTGCACCCCTGGAGTGGGGACCACCGTGCCACGCGCCTGGCCTTGCTCCGAGTGGTACAGCAGTGCTCGGGCGCACACGTGGTCGTCAGGACACCAGGCGGTCCTTGGCTCCTAGAAAGAGTTCAGTCATCTCAGGCAATGCCTCAGGCCATCACACTGCAAGGGCTGGGACCCTGCTGCCTTGTGGGGTCCTGGGTCCCCAGAACCTGGCACTTCCTCTCGTGTGCTGCAGGAGTAAGACTTCTCCACCCCGCCCCCCACCCCCCACACAAGATGAAACCGGAGCAGAAGGGACTAAGCGTGTCTGTGGGAACCCCACCCTGCAGCCTGGAGAGGCTGGTTTCCTGTCTTTCTGCGGTGCACCCCTGGAGTGGGGACCACCGTGCCACGCGCCTGGCCTTGCTCCGAGTGGTACAGCAGTGCTCGGGCGCACACGTGGTCGTCAGGACACCAGGCGGTCCTTGGCTCCTAGAAAGAGTTCAGTCATCTCAGGCAATGCCTCAGGCCATCACACTGCAAGGGCTGGGACCCTGCTGCCTTGTGGGGTCCTGGGTCCCCAGAACCTGGCACTTCCTCTCGTGTGCTGCAGGAGTAAGTCAGAGGTGACGCTGTACCGGAGATCTCTGGGCTGGGGCTCTGGGGACTCACCGGGGACCTGGGTGGCCGACCCTGTGAGGGAGAAGAGGCCCCGCGGTGAGTCAGCCAGCGTCAGAGCAGAAGCCTGGTCAGTTCCAGAAAGGAGACTGGCCACTAACATGCCCTCCAGCGTTCTCCTCCTCTCCCGGGGAAGAGGGCGCAAGACAGCTCACTTATGTTTCAGGAGAACTTTCCCGTGCCACATTCTCAGCTGGAGCTTCCTGCGGCTACATCTGAAGGAGGTCATCCCCAGCTACCTTGGAGGCACTCTCTTAAAAATACAGCGGAGAAGCATTTTAAATAGTGACATAATGTTACTGGGACGACAGTCATTTGTAATTCCTGACTAGCGAGGTGGTGTCAGGACAATTGGTCACCTTGGATTACTCCATAGGTGAGAAAAACCACACATTAAATACAGATCTCAGCTTTGCGTCCATCAAGGAGTTACGTAAGGAGGCGAAGAATAAGAGTTAGAAATGATTTTTTGATACGTTGTCATTTTAAAGTAGTTCAGTGGTCTCTAAAGGTAATAAAGCGGGCAATTATCAGTTAGAAATCATTTTTCTGTGAGCTCTTTAAGTACTTACCGCTCTTCTTTGAGAAGCTGAATTCAGGTCCTGATGCAACGATCTCCAAAAGAGGTTGCTTAGCATCCTCTGGAGGATGACGGCAGAAAATAGTTGCGCTTTGTTTATATTTCTTTTCTAGTTTATGGAAATGATATTATCCTTTCATAGCATTTACTGATTAGATTGACGGTGGCACATGTATATAATTTGGAAAATAATACTTACATTGAGGGTGATTGCTCAAAAAATTTAATAGCCAGGACTGAAGGACGTGACAAGAATAGAAGCCTCTGTCTGTACTGGAATACAAGAGACAGCGTGCTCTACTGCAAGGAACGGTGGATGAAGAAATAGGGAAGTGGTTTCCAATTCTGTCCAGTCTCCTGTTCAGCTGTGCCACCTTAAATTACTTGCTCTGCCTCTCTGGTTCCTTGTGTCTTCATGCATAAACTGGTGGCTGAACTAGATCATATTTGAGATTCCCTTCAGGCTAATAACTAAATGATAGTTGTTAGAACTATCTTAGGCCTGAAAGGTCTTAGAACTAACTTACACCTGAAAGGTCTAAGCAGCCAACATTTATTTACTCGGAGAAGGCCTGTTTGAAAGCATTGGTATAAATTCGTGCTTTCAGAGTCTGCAGGTCCTGTAAAGGAAGGAATAACTAGACACCCCGTGGCCCATGGAAGCTGGAGAGACAAGGCCTCACTGATGTGGTCCAAACTAAAGGGCCCTCGGCCCTGTGATTCATTCTGTTATTTGGGGGCGGGTCTGTGTTGCACTTTAAAAGAGAGGAGCGAAGTTAATTATTTTTGAGGTAAGGAAATTCTCAAACTCAAGTTGTTTTTGTTTATGTTCTCATTGAAGTACAGAAGCCTCTGTCTGTACTGGAATACAGAGACAGCATGCTCGACTGCAAGGTTTACAATGTGTTTGTTTCAGATATGTAGAAAAATGATTTGGTTATTTTATATATTGTTTTTCAGATTATTTTCCATTATCGGTTACTACAACGTATTGAATATCGTTCCCTGGATTATGTAGTGGTTCCTCATTATTTGTTTTTTTATATCGTTCCGCGTGACGTGGTGACTGAACAACCATGCGAAGTATGCATCTGTTAATCCCAGTTCCCCATTTATCCATCCCCCTCCATTTCTCCTTTGTAACCATTACTTTGTTTTCTATTTCTGTGAGTCTATTTCTGTTTTGTAAATGAGTTCATTTGTATCATTTTTTAAAGATTTCACATAAAAGTGACATCGTATGGTATTTGTCTTTCTCTGTCTGGCTTACTTCACTTAGTGCGACAATTTCTGCCTCTGCTGATGTTGCTGCAGATGGCTATTTCATTCTTTTTTATGACTGAGTAGTATTCCATCTTTATCCATTCATCTGCCAATGTACGTTTAACTTGTTTTCATGTCTTGACTACTGTAAATGGTGCTGCAATGAACACTGGGGTGCATGCATACTTTCAAATTAGAGATCTCGTCTTTTCCTGATATATTCGGGAGTGGGATTGATGGACCACGTGGTAATTGTATTTTTCGTTTTTAAAGGAAACTCCATGCTGGTGGATAGAAGTTCTTTTAAAAGATCGTTTTTATTTCAGCTGATGAACATCTTTAACAGGAAAAGCACAAGCATATTATAGCATTAAAACAGGTAACATTTCACAAAACACACAAGAAATAAATGACAAAATCACACAGTCAAAATAACGGACTTCTGGGCCCGCTTTCCAAAATACTGATTTGGTGTCTTTGAAGTAAGACCTGGAAACTGTACATTTAACCCTTGTATCCAGGTGATTCTGGGGCTGTGGAGGCACAAACCAGCTTCTGAGACCCAGGGCCCTAAATCTGAGAGAGAATCATACAAAACAAAAATTTGTTTTGCCCCGAACCAGCATCTCAGGACCAAGTACTGAGAATAAACACACCCTTGTCCTGCCACACCTTGACTTTTCTTTGCTTGTTCACTGAGTGGCTGCCATGGGGAGGGACGGTGAGAAAATAAAGGAAAATGGGAAGTCCTGCAAGCCTGTAAATAATGAGCAGTCTGAGCATTTAATACGGTTCAGACACTGTCCTAATCGCTCATCTCTTTTTATCTTCTGGGTAGTGGGGCAGTGGCTCTGACACATGCCCAGCCATCAACATTGTGATGCCCAGCAGTGTAATCAACAGTTCAGTTCATTTCAGCTGCTCAGTTCTTGTCCGACTCTGTGCGACCCCATAGATGGCACCCAAACTCATCTCCATTGAGTCGGTGACGCCATCCAACCATCTCATCCTCTGTCATCCCCTTCTCCTCCTGCCTTCAATCTTTCCTAGCATCAGGGTCTTTTCAAATGAGTCGGCTCCTCACATCAGGTGGCCAAAGTATTGGAGTTTCAGCTTCAACATCAGTCCTTCCAATGAAATCAACGGCAGTTCTCAAATGATAGGTGGGCGTCAGCGTCTCTGAAGCTTCGTGCGTTTGGATTTTTACCTGTGAAATGAGGACCATAATCCTTGTTTCATGAGGGTTTCTCTTGTTTAATTAACATTTGTAAAGCTTTTGGAGGCCTACCAACTTAATGGGCATTAAAACTGATATCCAGGTTCAGTGATACAAAGCCTTGGGACTGGGTACTCAAGGAGAGAAAAGAAGGGAAAAGAAAAAATATCTGAGTGGGGACAGATGGTTTGTTATATACTTTTACATACCAAATGAAACAGGAGACAGAGATGTTCTACAAGAGCTGACAAAGACACAAAGCAAAAAGGACATGCATGGAAGATGCGGCTTGGGGTTCGGTTTAGAGTTGAGGAGACATGGAATGACTTAGTCAGCTGCTGAAGGAGTGTGCCTGGCTAAGTGACTAGTCACTATGCTGAGAGCTGGGGGCCACAGCACTATAATAGGAAAGGCCAGTCAAAAACTTTTAGAGAAAATGTTGGGGAGTCCAGAGTGGCCCCTGGGATTGTTAATTTCCATGAATATGTGACTGGGCTAAGGGATGCCCAAATAGCTGATAAAACCTTATTTTTTGGTGTGTGCAAGGATGTTATGGGAAGAAATGAGCATTTGAACCAGTCAACAGAGTGAAGAACAATCACCTTCACCAATCCTGTGAGGACCCCAGTAGAGCAAAAACACACGGGAAGGTTGGGTTTGCTCTCTGCTGACTTTGTGCTGGGTGTCCACCTTTTCCTGCCTTCAGACATTGGAGCCCCTGGTTCTTTGGCCTTTGGATTTGGCGAACTAACACTAGCAGCTTCTCTGTTTCTCAGGCCTTTGGCCTTAGAAAGAATTAGACCACCAGCTTTCCTGGATCTCCAGTTTGCAAATGGCAGATCATGGCATTCTTCGCCTCCATGATCATAGAGGCCAGTCACCATATTAAATCCCCTCTTACACATCTCTACGAATCCTATTGAAGAGCTTGGACTAATATAGACCTCCAGTCCTATTTCCAAATCCTAACATCCGTAGTGATTTTCTCTCACTTCTAACTAATTCCATTCCTGAAAACAAAGCACAATGATTTAAGGGAATCAGAAGATCAATTAATTTTTAGGTGGTAATTTTCTTTTTAGCAGTTTAAGCTTGATTTTTTTTCTCCTGACAGGTGAGACAATTATATTTTTTTCCAGTAGCCATGTACAGATGTAAGGGTTGGACCATAAAGAAGGCTGAGTGCCAAAGAATTGATGCTTTCAAACTGTGGTGCTGGAAAAGACTCTTGAGAGTCCCTTGGACAACAAGGTGATCAAACCAGTCAATCCTAATGGAAATCAACTCACTAAAGGGACTGATGCTGAAGCTGAAGCTTTGATACTTTGGCCACCTGATGTGAAGAGCAGACTCATTGGAAAAGACCCTGATGCTGGGGAAGATTGAAGGCAGGAGGTGAAGGGGGTGCCAGAGAATGAAATTATTGCATGGCATCCCCTCACCAAATCAATGGACATAAGTTTGAGCAAAGTCCAGGAGATAGTGAAGGACAGGGAAGCCTGGCGTGCTGCAGTCCATGCGGTCACAGAGTCGGACATGACTTAGCAATTGAACAACAGCAAAGACTTCAAATAGACCAAGCAAAGAAAACAATTGCATAGCTCTATTTCAGTGATGGATGGTGGTTCTGTTAGCTTTGGGTGTTATTTTTTTTCTTTTTCTTTGCTGTTGGTTATTTTTCTTTTAGTTTGTAAAGGTTTCTAATAATCTTCAGGATGAAAGATACTATGTAATGAGTCTTATTATTATATTTAATGAATTTTTGCAGTTAGTATTTCACAAAGCATATAAAAATCATTCATTTCATTTTCTAGATGGAGAAATATTAGCATATTAACATAGCCATAAATTTACTATGCCATAGATAGAAAATTAGTATTGAATACATAATGTAGGTAAGAAAATATGATGGTTTACAATATAAAAATAAAAACATTCGTGGTTGCCCACATAATTCTATTTGAGCGTCTCTAATTATTCCACAAAATATCCTAAGAAACAGCAGACACTAAGCATTGAATAATGGCCTGGTGCCAAATGTGATTCTTGCTACTTCTGAAATTGTTGACTTCCCATTAGCAAGATACAAAAAAAATGCTAATAAAATATTTATTAGCTATTACTTTTTGTGACCTATTAGTGGAGTTCACTAATGGACTCAGGCTTCCTAAACGGAAAGTTATGTTCCTTTAGCATCTAAATCAGAACCCCTCCTGTAGAATGTCTGCAATGTTTTCTGAACTATTTTCTCATGTGCTTTTCAAGGTCACACTTGGCCCTGAACCCAGAGCACTGTCATATAGCACATAGAGCAAACAGCCAGGGCAATTAGGTGCAAGCAGTAGAAATCAGCTCTGGTCAACAAACAAAAATAGACAACTGTACTGAACAGTGGAATCTTCTGAAACGCTGCAGAACCCAGTTTGCAAACAGAAAAGCAAGGAAGGCTGGGTAGCAGCTAGCACAAGCCCCAAATCCACATCCCAAAAGCTATCCAGTGGCTTCTGTGTCAGCGGCCCATGGGAAACAATTCCACGTTCCCCACAGCTGTGACGCCCCCAGAAATGCTCCATCACTGACACCCAGGGCCTAGCTCCATGTTCATGATGCCAAGTTCTGAGCCAGTGCATCTAGCCGGCTGGGAATGCTTGTCTTGGTCTTTCTCAGCTTCTAGCGTGAGAGACAGCAATATTTATAAGGTAGGAAATTTCCTGAAGATGGGAGGAAGACTGATGCAGGGAGAATCCAATATAGACATTTGTGTGTGCATGTCTGCACACACACACACAGAGATACAGGTAATTAAGATTTATGATTGGTACTATCATTTGCCAATTTTTTTGAAGTTTTTACTTTGAATTGACTATAGCCAATTAACACTGTTGTGATAGTTTCAGGTGCAGAGTGAAATGACTCAGCCATACATATATATGTATCCATTCTCCACCTCCACCCCCCTCCCATCCAGACCTGCCCGTTTTCTTAAATCAATTTTTTTTTCTCTTCCTGTAAAAAGAACCTATTTGTAAGGCCTCCCCAGACAGCCATTTTGCCTTTTTGCATTTCTTTTCCATGGGGATGGTCTTGATCCCTATATGAGCGCGCGCGGCCAATCAGCGGCCGCGCCATCGCCTCCTGGGGTCCCGCCCCGGCCCCGCCCCACCCCCACGGCACGCGGCTCGGGTTGCGCCCCGCGGCGCCGCAAGGGAGCCGGGGTTACTAGCGGACGCTGGCCCTTAACCCACTAGGCGCCGACGTCTGCAGAGGTTACTGGCGGTCAAGTCAGAGAAGAGCGGTGGAAGGAGGGGCTAGGGATGCCCCAGCTCTGCAGCTAACTCTCCGGCTCTCTTGACACCCTGAGCCGGTCTCGACCACGCTCAGCCGCAGTTCGCTCTTGGAAAATGGGACGAGCACGACTCAGGCTCCGACGGGGACAAGTAAAAGTGTTACTGGGTGCAGTGCTTAAGTGAGACCAAGGGCCACCTGGCAGTGGGTGTGGGGACCTCCCCTTCCTGGGCCGCCCCAGCATGGGCCACACCCCACCAAACAGACCCCTGGCAACAGTCACTTCCCAGGGAAACTGAGGAAGGGAACTCATACCCCGAAGTGATGGCCAGTAACAGCTGAGCCCGAGCTCAAGCCCCACACAGACATCCCTTTGAAGATCTGGGACTGGGTCAGTGACACCCCTACCCCCAGCAGTCTCGGATTGAACCTGACTCACTTATTCACTGCAGGGTCGGGGGAGGCCAAGAGGCAGCCCACTTCCTGGGACAGAAGGTGAGGAAGTCCTGGGGTGACAGGCTCTGGGGGTCTCTGGAGGGGCACCCAGGCCCTCTCCCCTTCTGTGTAAGGTTCAAGTTCTATGCAGATGAACAGAGCCTGGCCAGCAGCCCAGGTTGCCAGCTCCAGTTTTTGTGGCCAAGTGGACTCAAGGCTCAGGCCAGCCTTCACCTGCGGCCAAGCCCACCCGCAACACTTTCTTGGTGTCCTGCAGCCTCAGAGGGTGTTGGGGGCAGAGACCTCCTGGCCCCAATAGCTTTCACTTTCCAGGAAGCTCCTCTATATCACATATCCACCCTTCTTTGTCTGGGTCCTTCCATGGCCTTGCAGCTGGTCCAAGGGCAACTGAATTCTCCACCTCCCTCCCTCCTCAGCTGGTGGGTGCTCACACCCTCCTGCACCCCCGCAAATCAAGACATTGGTGTTGGCAAGGCTCCTACCTCACTCGCGACTGGGAGACACTGAGGCCTGAATTCCAGGGCTGACCCACACCTGAGCCTCTGCAGGGCCAGGGCCACCCAGCGTCAATCCTACCTGCTCCTGACCATCTCTCTCCCTGTCTCACGCTCTCTCGCCCCCTTTGTTTCCCATTTCACATGTCTTGGCTCTGTCCCATCTGGACCAAGGACGTAGAAGGGAGAGGCCCATGGCCGACTGGGTCAGGAACAGCTGCCAAGAGGAGGGCTGGCCTCGGGGACATAATCTAACGAAGACGCAGTACATCTGGTGGCGAACTCACGGTCTGACTGGGCCCCCTCTCACTCTCTCCTAAAGCCAGATTTGGGTGCCAGAACTTCCCTCCACCCTTCACTTGCTGTGCAGTCCCAGGCAAGTCACTCTCCTTCTCTGAGCCTTCACCTCTGGCCTTGGAGCAGGGGATTCTAGGAGGCAAGAGAGCACCCCACTCCCACGCCAGGGTGCACAGTTTAAGGAAGCTCCTTCCAGTCCAGTGGGTCTGAAAAGCTGGACAGGGCTCCCACAGTGGGGCCCCTCCACCGGTGAAGTAAGCACTCACGTGACCTAAGGCTCAAGGCCTGCGTGGCTTCTGTACCCACTCTATGGGAAGAGGAGAGGTGTGGGCTCAGCTTCAGGGGGCCCACCTGACCCTCCCCAAGCCTGGCTTCATCTTTTCCTCTCCTGCTCTGATTCTATCAGGGCCTAACAGGAAACCTGAAACCCTCTCCCCCCTCCCTGGCTCTACCTTCAAACCTCCCTCTGAAGGCAGATGTGGGCCTTTTATTCTCGGGCCTGTTTATCCTGTGAGGCCATGACAGAAATCCTTGGGGGACTCCCATAGCGCCCACCAACAGGAGCCTAACTCTGACTATCACAGGAGCCTATGACCCACAGGAGCTGAGTAAGGCCTTGCACCCCAAAATCTTTTTGCATGCCTCCTGGGACAGGGAGCTCACCACCTCCCTCATATGGCCTGGCCCATGAAGCTCAGACGTTTCTCTGACAATATCTACTGCCCTCTCCTAAATGTCAGGCCAGTGCCAGGTGCTGGGGGTGCAGGAACAGAGCATGAAGACCTCCCAGTGGGGCTTCTATTCCAGTGAGGGAGGCCAACCATCTACTAATCCGTGAGGAAGGGGGTGCAGGTGATGAGCATCGTGAAGAAATAGAGGGAGTCAGGGCAGGCCTCTTTGTGGAGGGGGCATCTGAGTAGAGGCCTGAATGAAAGGAGGGAATGGGCCAGGAGGAAGGAAGGATGTCACAGGCACTAGGAACAGCAAGTGCAAAGGCTCTGAGGTGGGAGCAAGCTTGGTGCGCTGTCAAGACAAAGAAGAGGCTGGTGTGACTGCAGAAGAGGGGGTCAAGAGGGAAGAGGGTCAAGGAGACAGCCCAAAGTTGGAGTTCCAACCCATGTTTGTCTGTCGCCTGAGCTAAGAACACCAATTCTCAGGGAATGGGCAGAAAAGGGATTTGTGAGCAGGTCACAAAGTCTGCAGCAGACAGCACAAAGCAACAGCACCACTCCACCTCTGGCTGCACGAAGGAGGGCACAGGGCAGTAGTGGGGAGCGGGCTTGCACCCTGCCAGCCAGCCTCGCTGCTCCCACCAGCATCTCCTGGAACGTCCCGAGAAGCACGGTTGGCAGGTTCACATGTCCTCAGCCAATCATGTGTGCAGCGGGGGCACAGGGTGCCTTTCTGTGTGTGGGGCTGCCCAGGAACATGGTGAGTGCCTGCTCTTCCTGGAATGGGATGGCCCCGGGGCCAGAGCCCCAGGGGAACCTGAATATGAGCCCTCTAGCCAGAAGAGGCCACTAAGGCTCAGAGGGAGGCCATGTGCTCCAGGTCCTCCGACTGCCAAGTGAAGAACCTCAGACCCACAACCAGGCCTGCCAACCCCCCGAGCCCACAGCCCCCAGCACTGCTGCCAGGGGCAGGAGTGAGCCCTGAGGCCAGCCTGGCTCTGTCCCAACTTGTTGCCACCATTCATCCCAGGTCAGGATGTGTGTGCAGAGTGCTACGCAGAGGGGAGGCAGTGTGAAGTTCCAAGGCTCAGCCCTGGCACTGCCCCCTCTGAAGTGTGTGTGTTGGTTCAAAGGCAACACACTGCTTCCGAGCTGCCAGGCTGCTCTCTGGAACGATAAACCTCCTTACACTCTCCCTTGCAATATGTCACGTTTAATCAGAGCATCACCAGCACTGGGTTTTATCGTTTTTACCTACTTTGGGGTGCTTTCCTTAGTCCTCACAACTGTGTGACTGGAACCTTGAAGGTGCTTTAATTTACGTCTCCGAGGCTTCCCCGAGGTGGTTGTACAGCAAACCATCAACTATGGCCAGAGACCCAGAAACACATGCTGGGCTTGGGCCCTCCTCTGCCAGCTAGAGATGGATTTACTACAACATGTTTTGGGCCTGGGAGGCAATCCCCACTGGGCCTGGCCTTCCTGCTGCTCCCCACACCTCAGCTGGGCAGGTGGGGGTAGTGGACATGTCCACCCCTAGTCTGTATACCAGTGAGGAGATGACCATGGCATTTCTGAGGCTCTCCCCTCCCCTATCACAGGTGCAGGTATGCATGCCAGGTAGGTCCCAGGGTCAAAGGGCATATCCACGGGGCCTGTGGCTGGCAAGACACAGGACAGAGGCACTTGCTCTGGCCAGGAGTCATTGCTACCTGGCCTGCCTCTATTAGCTGGGCGAAGTCCAGACCCAGGCCTCTGCCCGATGGTGACCTCACCTGAAGCTGGGCAGGTCACCTAGAATGTTTGCATCCAGTGAGGTGACCACCGGGCAGAAGGTAGCTCCCAATTGCCAGCCTGCAGCTCTCCCCATCCCCCTCACAAGTGCGAGGGCTGGAACTCACAGGGGCTCATGGGCAGCCCACCTATGGCCCCACCCCAGCTTTCCAGGGCAGCCACTGCCCTAGAGAGAGCACATGGCCACCTGGGAGGGCCTCTGCTTCCTACCACCTGGGGCAGGTGGGCCAGGCACCCAAGGCAGGAGAGGGATGGGAAGGGGCTGTGTCCAGGGGGATAGGCCTCTCCCAGGCTCTGCCCTCAGGACCTCTGGACGTGAGGATGAGGCAGGAGCGCCATGTTGGGGCAGAGTGTGTCCAGGGCATGGGGAGGGCCTGGAGGGAGGACAGGACTCACCACGGGCGGGCAGGACCGGCCCACCTGACAGGTCTCAAACGCCACGCTGAGACAAGGGACTGTATCTTGGGGTTGTGGGGAGCCATGGTGGTTAGGGAGCTGAGCAGGTATGTGCTGTGGCCAGAGCAGGGCTGTAAGTCATCTTGAGCTTGTTTTCAAAGGAAGGCCCATGCTTGGCAGCACCAGGGAGAGAACTGGGCATGAGAGACTGTGGGGAGAGGCCTGGTGGGGGGCAGGTTGGCCACCATGTACCTCTTTCAGCAGGCTGGCCTGGAGCCCTGGAAGCCAGATCCCTGTGGTTGATTTAGGGACTGGGCCGAAGGCAGACACCTAGACTTCGAAGACAGAGTAAACTGGGAAGCCCAGGCAGAGGTGACTTCCAGCTATGCACCAGAGGCCCAGGCCACCCCTTGACCAGGCCCACCTGACCAGCAGCCTCCTCCAATCGCCTCTTCATCACTGAGCGACACAGTGCAGTGAATGAACCAGTGGGAGGTAAGGCCCTCCATGGCATCAACACAATCCTAGCACTCATGCAAGGTGGCTCCCACATACCCTCTCTCATGGCCACAAGGGACCCCAAAACAAAAACAGGAAAAGGAGGCTGGGAGCAGGCGGATCCACCCGGAGTTGTGGTGCAGTGCAGCCAGGGCCCAGCCTGCAGCACAGGACCTGGGGCTCCTGGTGAGGGCGCTGGTCACATGACGGAGTCCGGCTGAGCAACATGCCCAGGCTGGGTGGGGCTCAGGGCAATGGGCGGACTCTCCGATGGCAGTCCTCTGTCTCATAAGTCAAAGGCTCTGAGCTAGGATGGGAGGTGGCCGTGTGACCTATGATCCCGTTTCAACCCACTCCCAGGCCTCCAGCATACCTCCATATAGAGCAGCCTCCTGAGTCCCCTGCTCTACGGCGTCACACACACACACACTCACAATAGGAGACCAGCATTTAAGAGTGTGGGCTCTGGAGCTCCCACCCTGGGTTTGAATTCTGGCTCTTCCATGCTCTGCTGTGTGACCTGGGACAAGTCACTTAACATCCCACTGCCTCTGGGATCCAGTTCAGCTCTCACCCCTGAGTCAACGGTGCTTGGCCCTCGTCTCAACTCCCCTCCAGGGAACCTGGCAACTCTTGGGCCCTACCAGCTGGGTTCCCAGCAAGCCATCCAAAGAGTGGTTGGCTCAGATGTGCCCATTTTGCTAACCCTAGGGCGGCCATAGGCTCCATGGATGAGTCCATCAAGGCTATGGGAGGTTTGGGTCCTGTGCTCAGGGCCTGTTTTCCCCATCAACCAAGTGCAAGGTAGCCAACGTGGCTGAAACTGTATAGGAAGCTCGGAGGCAACTTGCGGAGGCTAGAATGTGCTCAGTGCACCGTGGGCAACAGCCTCCTGACTGGCCGCGCTGCAGCTTTGCCCCCAACACCCTCTTTGTAGAACAACCAGAGCAGTGTTTCCAGGTGTGTAAGAGAGCCCGCGCGCGCTGCTGCTCCCGCCTTTCCCTGCCAAGTGCTCTTCCACCCACCCGCCCAATCTCACCTGTGTCCCTCCAACTCCTCGCCGTGCCCTCTGCGAGGAAGACATCCTTCTCAGGGCTGAGCTCAGGTCCCACCCCACCGCCCTATCCGAAGCAGTCGCCCTGCCCCAGCTCCACCACAAGGTGTAAATATCTGTTTATGGGTTTCCTTAGGGTGGGTTTGTGCTTCCAAGGAAAGGAGCCCACGTCTGTGAACCTCTGGTGCCTAGAACCGGGCCTGGCATTCAGTAGACGCTCGATAAACAGGTGCCGAACCGATACCGGGAGCCAGTTAGGAGAACCGGTCCCTGGTCTGTCAGGTCCGCGGGACCGCGGCGCGCATGCGCAGGAGCGCGAGCGCCGAGCTGAACTCTCGGGCCGGAGGGAACGACCGAGAGTAACCTCCCGCTGACGTCAAGGCCGGGGCGGGGCGGGGCCTCGGCGATGCCGGCTCCCCAGCTCTCGCCAACACCGCCTCGCGACTGAGGACTCGCTGGCCGCGGGGTGCGGGCCGGAGCGCCCAGAGGCGCACGTGCTCAGCGCCGAGGCTCCTACAGGACCCGGTGGGCACGGGCAGCTCCGCGGGGACAGAACCGCGAGGCCCGCAGCCCTCGGCGCAGAGACGCGGAGAGCTCCGCACAGAGGAGCGCCCCACGCCCGGCGCCGCCCGCGCGCAGAGCCCAGTGGCCCTGACGCACCTTCTATGTCGGTCAGCAGCGCCGCGTCCAGCTCGCATGGCTCGGCCAGCGCCAGCTCCAAGGCCGCTTCGTTGAAGGGTGGCTCGTCCATGGCGCAGTCACCTCCTCTCGGAGGTCCGCCGGGCCCGCCGCAGCCGCTCCGCGCGTTCGCGTCCCGCAAGGAACTCGGTGGTGCCCAGCGCCCGCGAAAAGTTCCTCGGAAACTGGGTTCCCGGCGGCGGTTCTGCGAGGCAGGCGGGGTGGGGCGGGGCCTTGCAGGAGCCCCGCCCCCGGGTGGACGGTCCCGCCCAACCTGAGGAGCGTCAGGCGGCTCTAGTCTGGCCTGCGCACCCGTCCCCTGGGCGTTCCATCCCCGAGCTGACTGCTGCGGGGCTTCCGCAGGCCTCGGCTTCTCCTGCCCTGAGTAAGGGGGGCTGAGTGGAAGCCCTGGGTTGGGTCCGTCCCAGATGTCACTGAACTTGGGGCAGGAAGTGACCCGACAAAGACAGACTAGTCCAAGGCTTGCTGTGTGCCCTCTGGCCAGTTACCTCACCACGCTGTTCCTCAGTTTCATCAGCTGTAACGGGGCTTGAGGGTGTCTCCGCATAGGCTGACTGGGACGTTAGTAACGGTGGCCCGCTGGGCCTGTGAAATGAGCCTGCCCCTCTTTAGATCTTCTGAAGAGCCTGAAAGAGGCTAGAATTCCCCACTTTGACTTTCTCTGGTTTCCTCCCAGATCCAGCTGTGGGACTGACAAAAGGGCTAGGGGTTAGTGGGCCCAGTCCTGCTGAAGGCGGGCTGGCCTCTGCAGCAGAGTTTAGGATCTCACCAGCGCAAGCTCACTCAGCCACCTGGAGCTGTGCCAGGACTGGACCCCGTCCCCAGAGCAGCTGCGATGAGGTAGGGGCAGTCTGTGCTTTGGGCCTGGGACCCCTTGCCCTGGATCAGGACAGGCCCGGGGAAGGTCAAAAGAGACAGCCAGGCTGGGGAGAGGGCTGGACCAGGACCCTGGGTCCTGTGGGTTGGGGGCAGAGGGAGGTGCCAAGGGAGGGTCCTAATGAGGTGGACTGAGATACTAATATGCAGGTGTTGGAAGTGTGGAAGCAGTGAGCAGAAGCACCCTTGGTAGAGGACAGCCAAGGAGCCTTATCAGAGGTCTGGACCCCTACCTCCACCCCCGACTTCTCAGTGAATCCAAGCCATCCTGAGTACTGCTTTGCTCAGATTCCAGATATAGCTTGTCTGACCACACCCTCTGACAGAGTGACATTTATGGCACACTTTGGAAGGGGAGTGTTGCCCAAGCCAAAAGAGGCCTTGGAGGCCCAAGTCCCTGGGGCTCAGACTGGACACGCAGGGCTCTTTGTTCCCCTCCCGGAAGTGGCTGCGGTGGAAAATTACCCAGAACAGGGATGGCCAGGCCCCGGGGGACCTCCAAACCACATCTGTTTCCCAAGTGGTCCTGCTCAGGGACCCTTGGGGCCTGGCCCTCTAGATGAACTTCTGTGGGGGAACAGCCCCCTGCATCCTGATGCACAGGCCCCACCCCCCAAGTAGGAGCTAAGCACCCAGAGGACCTTGGGAATCTGGGGAGTTCCCTGAAATTTCCAACAGCCCTTCCCAGGGAAGGGAGGGGGTGCTGTGTGAAGCCTGAAGACCAGTTTCTTAGAGTCAGGAAACAGGTCTGGTTTTCACCTGCTTGCTGTGTACTTGGAACATCTTACTTCACCTTTCTGGTGTCCGCAAAATGACAACACTCCTTCCTGCTGTAGCCCTTAAGAGTCTGTTGGAGTCAAGGTCAAGACAGACGTGCCTGCTTGTCTTGTAGCCGCCTATACCGCATATGTAAAGACCAAGCTCAGTCAATATGCACGTGTAACGGCAGCAGTTCAGGAGAGAGGGTGATGAAGCAGCGCCCAATGGAGACCTGCAGCCAGCTGAAGTGAAGGTTGACTGAAGCCCCCTGTAGGGCCCAGTCGTGGGAGCTGGGAGGAATCTGCCACCAAAGATCACTGCTTCACTGGGCAGCCTGAGACCAGCTGGGCAGGGCAGGCGTCCAGGGGAGGGTGGGGAAAGCCGGGTGGGGCTGCGGCTCTTCGGGGAACATGGTCCTCCGAGCGCCCCTCCCCTGGCCTTCCCGGGGAATCTGCTGCCGCGCCGCACCCGCACCGGGCGCCGGAGCTGCGCGCCTCGGCATTAACTCTTTTCTTCCCGGAGGACGGAATCCCATTTCACAGGTGAGCAGAGCGAGGCGGAGGGGACGCGCGCCGGGAGCCGCGGGGTCGCCGGCCAGACGAGCCCCGCCCCGGCCCGAGGCGCAGCCAATGGGCGCGGGGCCCCGGGTGGGGTGACGTGGCGTCAACGCCCGGCTCCCGGCGGCTGTGTCACGTGCGCCGCCCGAGCGACCCGGCGCCCCGCCCGCGCCGCCCCGCCTAGAGCCGGCTTCCGGCCGGGTCCCACCTGAGAGGCAGGCCTCGTCTCTGTTCTTTGCCGCTGTGGGCGTCTGAGAGGCACAGGGGCATCTTCTGTGGGTTCAGAGCCGTTTGGGGCAGGTGTCCAGCGCAGGCAGGGCCGAGCCATGTCCTTGATGCCGGAACTCAGGGGCGGGTGGCAGGGCAAGCTCGGGAGCTGCCAGGGCTGCCGGCACTGGGCATTGCCTCACAGGCAACGCAGACCCCTCCCCACTCCTGGAGCCCCCTGCCCCTGGCCTCCCGTTCGTGCTTCATTCTGCAGTAGCTGAGCTGAGACCTGCCGAGCTTGTGGCTGAGGCAGCAGAGAGCCTGCAGGGAGCACTGAGTTCCTCCCAGCTCCCCATCTGGTCATAATGGAACCAGATGGCCATTGACATGGCTGGTTCTGGTCTTGGATGACCCTGTGTTCTCATGCCAGTTTGGCTTCTGCTGTGTACTGGACCAGAGAAGGCAATGGCAACCCACTCCAGTACTCTTGCCTGGACAGTCCATGGGTGGAGGAGCCTGGTAGGCTGCAGTCCATGGGGTCACTGAGAGTTGGACGTGACTGAGCGACTTCACTTTCACTTTTCACTTTCATGCATTGGAGAAGGAAATGGCAACCCACTCCAGTGTTCTTGCCTGGAGAATCCCAGGGACAGGGGAGCCTGGTGGGCTGCCGTCTATGGGGTTGCACAGAGTCGGACACGACTGAAGTGACAGCAGCAGCAGCAGCAGCAGTGTACTGGACAAGTCATTTGAAGCCCTCTCTGAGCTGCTCTGGGGGTACACCAGCCAGGGAAGAGCCTCATGAACTCAGTGAGGGCTGCGGCTTACAGGAAGAGTGAGGCATCAACTGACACCACATCCAGGTACACGCGGGTTCTGATCCTGAGTTCATTGTCAAGTGTACTTTTCACTGAAAGCTGCATCCCTGGCTTTTCTTGAAAAATGGGAGTTGAGCAACAGCAGGCTACAGTGGCCTGTGAGCTTTTCTGGTCTCCTCTGTCCCTGGAATCCACCCAGGCAAGGCCCTGGAGGCATCGGGTTAACTGCGTTTGACCCCATTTCTCACATCATGGGACACCCTGCCTGCAGCTCCGGGCAGGGGTGGGGAGGGAATGGCTGGTCCCATGGACTCCCTGGTGCTGAGGGCCTGGAGCCCCTGCACAGAACCTCTGAAGCCACCCAGCAAGAGCTGGCAGGGGTTCCACTACAGCAAACGGCGCTTCTGGGTGAGTCCTTCATGTTCAAGGCCTCTTGTCTGCCCACACCCAGCTCCCAGGGCCCCAGAGACCTTTTCCTTGGAAAAGAGGGGTCTGTAGAAGGATTTCTCCTCAGCTGTCTCAGTGGGGGACTAGTGGGCAGTGGGCCATGAGCCATGAGCTGACCCACAGGGCTTCCCACACTGCCCCCTTTTCTGGCTGCTCCCCAAGACCTCCCCGCCCTGCAGGCCCTGGAAGAGGGCTCCAGGGCTTCCTGGCTGCAAAGTGTCCTTAATTCTGAGAACTGGACTGGAGCTGCCTCTCCCCTCCTGGCCAATCTGTCATCCCATAGGCTCGCCATGGGATCCTGGCACATCCACAGTGATGTCTCAGGGTCACCCCACTTTGCACCCCACTCAGGGACACAGGACAGTAACTTCTGATACACAGATGACACCACTCTTATGGCAGAAAGCAAAGAACTAAAGACCTTCTTGATGAAAGAGGAGAGAGAAAAAGTTGGCTTAAAACTCAACATTCAGAAAACTAAGATCATCGCATCCGGTCCCATCACTTTATGGCAAATTGATGGGGAAACAGTGGAAACGGTGACAGACTTTATTTTTGGGGCTCCAAAATCACTGCAGATGGTGACTGTAGCCATGAGATTAAAAGACGCTTGCTCCTTGGAAGAAAAGCTATGACCAACCTAGACAGCATATTAAAAAGCACAGACATTACTTTGCCGACAAAGGTCTGTCTAGTCAAAGCTATGGTTTTTCCAGTAGTCATGTATGGATGTGAGAGTTGGACTATAAGGAAAGCTGAGTGCCAAAGAACTGATGCTTTTGAACTGTGGTGTTGAAGATGCTTGAGAGTCCCTTGGACTGTAAGGAGACCAAACCAGTCAATCCTAAAGGAAATCAGTCCTGAATATTCATTGGAAGGACTGATCTTGAAGCTGAAACTCCAATACTTTGGCCACCGGATGCGAAGAACTGACTCATTGGAAAAGACCCTGATGCTGGGAAAGACTGAAGGCAGAAGGAGAAGGGGACGACAGAGGATGAGATGGTTGGATGGCATCACTGACTCGATGACATGAGTTTGAGTAAGCTCCGGGAGTTGGTGATGGACAGGAAGGCCTGGTGTCCTGCAGTCCATGAGGTCACAAAGAGTCAGACACGACTGAGTGACTGAACTGAACCAAACAGAGACACAGAGCAGGCCTCTTTACGGGCCCACAGTACCTTTCACAGGGGGACACGCCTTCCATCCACAGAGCCTGGGGCCCCCACACTCTAGAGGCTGCTCCCAGACTCCCCTGGCATGGGGCCTTGGTCTCATTCCGACTGCCACCCCCGGCAGAGGGAGCAGGGCAAGTCCCGGCAGCACGGAGGCCCACACTGCCTCTGCTTAGACAAAGCCAGAGGTCAGCTCTGGCCGGCCCTACAGAACAGAGATCGCACAGCAGCAGTCTGTTTGTTTTTTTATTGTGGAGTATTTTACATGCAAGATCCCAAACTAGACAGACGTATCTAGGAGAGCTCGTGGATAGACAGACGCTCTGGTGTCACTGACTCACCCTCCAGTCCTGCTCTGCCGGCAGAGACAGACAATGACAGACCGCTAGGCTGGGGGATGCTGACAATAAACCTGAGAACCCTCACAAATCAAGTGCAAACTTGAGGGAATAAATATTCACCCCCTTTCCTCCAGGAGCACCTGGAGAGATGCCATGAGCCTTCTGAGTTGACAGCTATTCTCAGGGCACCCCAGGGACAGGAAGGGCTGAAGTTGGGCATGGGAGAGGTGAGAGGCGAGGGCCTTGGTTGTCTTCTGGGTGGTGAAGCTGGCTATGCCCACGCTGGGGACAGGGAAGGGGGCCCGGGCCTGGGGGCTGCCAGTATAAAAGGCTCCACTGTCCTCCACAGGGTTTCTTCCTCACGGGTCCACAGCCCCTGATCCCTCTGGAAGGCTGAGTTGGACTGAGTTAGAAGCGTGCGGAGGCCAAGTGGGGCTGTGGTGGCAGGAAGGAACAGGAGGAGCTGGAGTCTGGGCACCTGCTGCCCCGAGTCCTCACTCGCCCCACCTCCCCAGGCTCCCTTCTCTGGACCTCAGAAGGTGGGGAAGGGCAGGGCGCCGAGGCGCGATCCAGGGCCGACAGCACGGTTGATCACACTAGGGGCTGACAGACAGATGAGAGGACGGATAGCAGACGGCCACCTTGCCCTCTGGCCTGGCCAGTGAAGAGCCACTGCAGCTCTGAGGCCCTTGTCCTTATGCACACAGATAAGCCAGTCAGTCACATTCCCCCAGGGGTGCCGGGCAGAGGCTGTTCTGGGCAGACTGGCCAAAGGCCCACCAGTGCCTGGTCACACGAACTCAGTGCTATTTGCTGCTGCCCACTGATCAGAGAGGCAAGAGGAAGGGGTTAGTTTTCACATCTCAGCACACAACACAGAAAAGGTTAAACACATTCCCAAGAAAATATTTTGACAAAATAAATATTTTAACCTATAATCAGGTATAATTAGTGCTTATAAGGAATCCCAGCAATAATTACATACTGGATCTGCGGTCTCTAACACTGGCGGAGGCTGGTGGCTCGGAGGGTCTCACTCTGCTGGGCAGAAGGCTCTGGCCAGGGTTCACTCCTGGGAGAGAGGCCTGAGGACCGAGCCTCCCAGACAGAAGGGAACCAGTGAGATGGGCCCGGGCACCTGGGGCCTCAGGACGGGAAGAGCGAGCAGCACCCGTCCTGGGCAGCTGATTCCTGGGCATGGTAGGGGCAAGTGGGGCAGGCTGCTGTGACCTGATGGGCAAGCAGAGGGGCAGCTCCAGCCAGGACAGCTGGTGAGGCCACCATCACTCACCACCCTAGCGGTTTGGCCTCTCTAGACTGGGCCTGGCTGAGCAGCTGGAGCTGGGGACGGCGTTGTGGGGTCTCCCCGGGACAGGCACATGCTCCTGCCACACCATCCACCCAGGGACCCCCGGGAGGCCAGCTCCTCCCTCAGCTGATGCTGGGCCCAGCTGCTGTGACTCCCGAAGGACTGACTGACCATCGGAGGCCCACTGTCCGCCCTGGGCTGGCAAGGCAGGCTCCACCCCACAGAAACACACCCCCAGGCTACACTAGTGCCTGGGGATAGCAGCTGGAGTGGCCAGGCACAAGCAGGCCACTTGCCCTGCAGCTCGTCAGCTGGCTTCAGACGGTTCAGCATCCAAGGCTAACTGAAGGTGGGAATGGGCAGCGGGGAGGAGCAGTGTGGGGGCCCAGCCGGGCAGAGTGCAGCAGTTGACCCAGATACACGAAGGGGCATCCTCTGAGGAGCTGGGGTGTGAGGTGCCAGCAGGAACCCAGGCCTCCCCTGTGGAGGGAGCTGCAGGGGGGCCAGGCCAGGTGTTCCCCCAACGGTGCCTCAGTCTCCACCACACCTGCTCCTGCTGGAGCCCCCCACAGCCCCCAACCCCGCCCTGAATGCTCCCAGGAGACTCCAGCTTTGCTCTGATGCCGGGGAGTACGTGCTAGAGCTCTGAGCAGGGCTAGGGCTCCCAGGACAGTGAAAAGCTGCGGGCATAGCCTGTGTGCTCTTCTGGGCACCGGGCAGCTCAGGCTAGACTAGGCTGGGGCCAAGTGAGAACCCAGGACGGAGTGGGGCTCGCCAGTCCCCCCCCGCCCCCGCCGCTGAGGTGGCCTGCGAGATCAGGCTTCAGGACAGTCTGTGGGGGAGGCTGAGGCCCCGCCCAGGAGGAGCACAGGAGCCTTGGAGCTGCGCTGGCCGCTGGGTCACTGGGATCTCACTCAGGGTCAAAACCGCTTGCTGCTGTGGGCCCTGGAGGTGAAGGCAGAGGCTACCCTGGGCCAGGCCGAATGAAGCACATTCCGAAAGGCGCCTAGCTTTCCCAGGCCGGCCAGAGCCAGCCCTCACCGTGCAGGCCCCTCCACAGACGGGGTGGCATGCAGAGTGCTGCATGGGGGCAGCGAGGCCACCGCCATGTTACCTCTGGAGGCTCTGCCCACACCAGAGCCATGGGTGCGCGGCAGACCCCTTGGTCCCAGCTCGGCAGTGGGCCTGGGCTAGCAGCGGAAAGTGAAGAGGGTCAAGCAGGTGGTAGATGAGAGACGCCACTCGCGGGCACCACAGAGCCTACTGAAGTGCAATGCTCATCAGGGAGCGGCAGTGGGGAGTGAAACCAAGCCCGCGGCTGCAGACCTGCCCTTTCTGGGACCAAGGCAGGCACAGGAGGGCAGGAGAGGCCTGCTGAGCTGGGCGTGGGGCTGGGGTCTGAGCCCCTTCTCTGTGGGTAAGTGACCGGAGGAACCCCAAAGGGCTGGCCCTGCCTGGGGCTGGGCCAGCCACCAGCTCTTCCTGGAGGAAACAGGCAGAGGGAGCAGGAGGGTAGAGGCTGAGGGTCTGCAGCTGCAGTGACACTGTCCCACCTCCCAAAGAGAAGGTAGCTAAAGCTGGGCCCAACAAGTGGGAGGCCTGGGAGCAAACACAGTGGTGTTTCCATGGAGACACAGCAGCGCAGGACCAAGTAGGGGCGGGGGATGGGAGAAGTGGCCAGAGCCTGGTGTGGAGGGTGAGAGGTGACCTGCCATGGGGGGGCCCAACCACAGGACAGCTCACAGGGCAAAGAGGGCATCCTCTGACCGCTCTGGCTTCTTCCGGCCTGAGGGATTCGAAGCTGGGGCCGGAGCGTCCGCTGGGGGAGAGGGGAGGCTGGGAACCATTTCAGCAGCTTTGGCCCTTTCTTCAAGAAATTTATCGAAC
Source organism: Aepyceros melampus (assembly GCA_006408695.1). Taxonomy (NCBI): domain Eukaryota; kingdom Metazoa; phylum Chordata; class Mammalia; order Artiodactyla; family Bovidae; genus Aepyceros; species Aepyceros melampus. The sequence continues at coordinate 664,315 of SJXQ01001771.1, read as the reverse complement.
TCTGCAACACAGAACAAGGCCCAGCAGGGATGGGTAGGGGCTCAAATGCCACGCCTGATCCCACAGGCGAGGGCCCCTTTCCTCCTCTGACACCACCAGGGCAGGCGGGAAGCCCGGCCACAACCCAGGGGGTGTGAGGGAAGCGGGCAGCTATGACTCCTGCCCCACCACTGACTTGGTGCTTTTCCATCATCCAGATGGGCATTGGTGGCAAGGCAGGGAGAGCTGGAGGGGCAACTTCCTCCTTGACCTTAGCAGGGACCCCAACCCCAGCAGGGCTCAGGGCCTACAGAGGGCCCCAGACCGGCACCCCTTGTGCTGACTGCATGGCATGTGTTTTGTCTCGGCTGCAATGACCATTCGGGGATGGGGGGCAGACCAGTCAGGAGTGCCGCCGGTCTGGGGTCCATGGACCTGGGATGGCCAGTTGTGCCTACCGGCACCTCTCACTTCAGCAGGTGACTTGGATGGACAGAGCCCAGGAGCGGGGAGGCACCAGGGTGGCAAGGAGGCTCTCAGAGCCTGGGAAGGGCACAGCCACAGTGGGTCGGAGGCAGGCCTACCTTCGCTCGTGACGCCCTCCTCCAAGTCATCACCCTTCTGTGGAAGAGCAGAGAGAGGGTGTTAGTGCTGTCCCATGGCCACTCCCGCCTGCAGCCCACCCCCCAGGGCAACACCCAGTGACACTTTCTACTTCTCATCCTGAGTTCTACAAGAGCATAATACTGCTCTCATCTTATTGGAGAAACAGAAACTTTTGTTTTTAAAAAGTAAAAACAAAAAGCTGAGGAGGCTCTCGATCCTCCAGAAAGGTCAAAAAGAAAAAACTGAACTGTGCAGCTCCTTCCCTGCTGAAACTCGAGGCAGGACCACAGAAGAGCCGGGAGAGGCTGGGCTCCAGGTGCCCCTCCACTCCACGTACCCTCATGGGCAGCTGCATGGCACTGGGTGGTCAAGGCCACGGCAGCAGCTGGAACTGCGTGAGGCCTGGAGACATGGGGGCTTGACCCCAAGGCACCCCGGCAGGAGGCTGGCTGAGCCCCAGCCTCCTAGGAGCAGCACCAGTCTCTCCTCGTGCCCTGATTCGGACACTGAGGACACTCTGGGCAGTCAGTTCTGTTTGGGGGATGTGGGGGCCACTGGGCCCTGCACAGACAAGTGATGGGTGGTGGACATGGCCCCAGGCTCCTTCCTGCCTCCACGCCTGATCTGCCCTCGAGTGCAGGTCCCCCTTGTGAGGTGGGGGGCCAGGTGTGCCCCCCTGCTCTGTGACAGCAGCTATTTCTCTCCAGGCGTTCTCTTGGGAAGGACCTAATGGGTGCCTCTTCCTCTCCTGGCACGGCCCCCAGGCAGCAGCTCTTGGGGTAGAGAGTGTCTCTGGAAAGCCTGTCTTTGGGGTTGGGTTGGCGGTGTGCTGGCCCCGAGCGGAGGAGATCCTTCTAAGGTCTGCTGTCTTAGTTGGGGGCCTGACAGGAGGCGACAACAGGAGATGAGGTATCCCCAGGTCAGGGCGACACTCCTGTCATCCATGACGTGGGCAAGCACCCCTTTCCAGGGTGCATTTCTCCAACAGCCCCCAAGTGGGTAACAGTGCTTGGCAGGGGGCCAGCACAGGGGCGGGGCAGGAAACGGGCCAGCGCAGCCTCCCCTCTCAGAACCTGCTGCCATGGAGAGACACATGACATCCTAACCTCCCTGTCCGTCTCTGGGAACAAAGACAGTGGCCTCTGGGGCCAGTAAAGCCAAGATGCCAGGCTATGCTGGGGAAGGGTGATGACAGTGATGGAAAAATAAACACCCACTCACAACTGTGAAAATTTCACAATTAAAAAAATGAAAACCAAAAAAATTAAAATTAAAAAATGCACAAAAACCAAAAGAATCCAAGAGCACACACCTGGAATCACAGAGTGACTAGGAAAAGTCAGGGTGCGTCCTGGAGGCGCCTGCCCAGCCTCCCTCCTCCACTCCCCAGGGAGCAGCCCCTCGGGCCCCCAGGCCAGCCCCAAGGGGCCTCGGCCTGGGCCTCGCTACTCCCCATCAAGACAGAAACGTGGAGTCTCACCAGGTCGGTCCTGAGCCACACCTCAATGTCGTCCATGACCGAGGGCTGCACCACGGGGATCTGCGGAGGTGGCAGGCAGCGGCCAGGCAGCCCCCAGCCAGGCAGGGAGACAGAACAGCGGACGTCAGTGCAGGCAGCCCAAGGCAACCAAAGGCGCACAGAGCAGGACACGCGGGGCAGGCGGGTAGCAGCCGAAGGAGGCGGCAGGGAGGGAAGCAGCAGCTCTAAGAAGCGGGGCAGCGGCTGGGTGGGCGCGGGCAGGAGGTGCAGTACGCGTTCTTCAGTGGACAACTTTTTGACTAGTGTGTCCACCCTTGGTCCTGGGGCCCTGGCAGGGCAGGGAGGCCGCACAGCGGCCCATGGCCCAGGGTGGCGCCGGCCCATGCCCAGGGTGGCGCAGGGCGTGGGGTTGGCAGGGGTCTGGGCTCTGCTCACTGAAAGGATCTTGAAATGCGTCCCGGGGCATTTCCGAGTGGAGAGGGCACCCAGGCCTAGGGGTGGCCTGGCCCACAGCAACCCAGCACATTCCTCCACCAGCAGACACAGGCAAAAGCAAGCACTCTGATGATCAGAGGGACTGTAGGCTGTGGTCATCTGTGTGTCTCTTTAGTGGGAAAACTGCGAAGCAGCCTGAATGCAGCAGCCTCCTCTCGCGCCACCCTCCTCTCCCAGCCTTCAGCACTGCCTGTGGCCCCCTCCTTCCCCCCGCCCGCCACCACAAAGGGCACCTGAGAGAAGGGGAGGGGGCGGGGGAGTGGGCGAAGGGGCCGGGGTCCTGAGAGAAGGAGGGTGCCCAACCATCGCCTGGGCCTTGTCCACGCCAGGGCTGCCTGTGCCAAGGGCCCGAAAATCTATTTGGCTGGAAACAGTGAAGCTGCTGGCAGATGTCATAAGATAGTAATGTGATAAGAGGTAAGAATAACCTTTAGTCCCCCTGAAGTCACACTAATGAAATGTTGGCTCCCTGCCTAGAGAAACGGGTGGATGGCCCTTGATTGAAGTGATCTGTGTCCTCACCTAGGTTGGCCCACGAAGTACCTCTTGGGACCCACTTGCAAGCCCACTGTTTCTAGAAAACTCTCCAGCACTGTGTCTGCAGCTGGGTTCACACCAGGGCCACACAGCCAGGCCGGCAGACCCCATATCCAGCCTCCACAGGTGTTTCAGAGAGGTGCAGGCCAACCTCCACCAGATTATTTGTAATTTGACCTACTGGGACCTTATGAACACTGGAATGAAAAACCACCCTGAAATGACCATGGGGCTGAGGGACACGCGGTCCTTGCTCTGCAGGGTGGGCCGCCGTGGGCACTGGCAGCACCCGAGGCCCCTTCCCTCCCGAGCGAGCAGAAGCAGGGGCACCCCTGGCACGACCTGCCAGGTTCACGCTTGCCAGCAGGGTTTCCACTGACACGTTCTCATGATAGGAGATGCAAGTTTTCATTACTGTGATTCTTCTAAGCCAGGATGCCGGCCTCAGGGAGGGCGCCTGCCACCTGCCACATTCCCAGAACCCAGCATAGAGAGTTAACACATCTCCAGGGAGAAACCAGCAACCAGCTGCTGGAGCAGGGGGTCCCTGATGCCCACCAGCCTCAGCCTGCCCAGGACGAGCAGAGAGACTCCTCAGATTGCAAAGCTTGAAAAAAGCCGCTAAAGGGGTCATTGGCTTTAAGCCCTCTTTACTGTTCAGAAGTGATCCCCTGGGGTCAGGGATCATGCCCTGTTTTCCCCTCTGGACAGATCTTGAGAGCCAGCACGCTCAGAAGATAAACACTGACCTGTGAGAAGCTCCTCACCCCTCAAGCTGGCGGAGGCAGATCTCCCCTCCCCTGGGTGGACTTGCCCCTCTCCAGGGGCTCCCTGCCAGTGGGCCCTGGCCTCATCTGTGACATGGGGTGACGGCTTCCACCACTCACCACCCTGGAGCCCTTCACTTCCGGGCTGCTCGTTCTAATTCAGAAACCCAGGGCTCAGAGCCCTGGGCCTGATCCCTGACTGTGAGGTGTGGAGTAGGTCAGGTGGGTGACAGGACATCTCACATAGCCTTGGCATGGGCCGCGCTGCCTGGCTGGACGCAGCGCCTGGTCTCACGAGCCACCTGCCACGTGGTCAGTGTGGGAGCACTACACCAGGGCAAAGTTTCTGTGAAAGCCGGGCGTGTCAGACACGCTGGAGTCTTGGCTGCCCTGTGAACAGCCCTGGCTGCGGGCGCATCCCCAGGCCCGAGGAGTCTCAGTGTTCTCACCCTGAGCGACCTGGGCTCTGGCGTAGTCTGCGGAGAGCACCTCCTGGGCAAGGGGTCTGCGGAGTGTGAGGTGGAGGAAGGAGATGGAAAGGAGAGAGAAACAAAGGCACCTCTCATGTGGGGACCCTAATGAGGATCTGCACCCGGACTCCCTCACCCAGGATAGCTAGATGAGCTGTGTCTCAGCCCTGATCGGCACTGGCTGCTGGCTGGTGGGCGGCTGGCTCACCGGCCCAGGAGGGAGGGGGCTGCCACCAGCTCAGCCGCTGCCAGGCACCCTCGGCTGCGTCTGGGGGCTGCGGGTTTGCACAGGGAGCCCTGCCACCACCCCAAACCTGGAGCAGACTCTCTGCTGACCTACTGCGGTTCCTGCTGTGCTTCCCTGGCTCTCCCCGGCCCCTCCCCGCCCCATGTGCCGTCTGACCGAAGCCAGGACAGGCAGGAAGACCCTGAAGCTGGATGGGGCACCTACACTGCCCCCCCACCCCCAGGCAAGCTGCACCAGAAGGTTCTCAGGGCCTCGCCTCCCCACAGGGAAACCTACGCTGTTTCCAATGAGGCTGGAGCCAGTGGTGTGCTCAAGGGTGATATCCAGGGGCTATGGACCCTCCTGACAGCCCGCCCTCCACCTCCTCACCACCATCTACAAACCCTTGGTCTCACTCAATAGTACAAAAAGTTTCCAAGCAAAGAATTTGTACTCAGGCAGTTTGGAAAGACTTGGGTTTCTACTCTATGGGAGATAAGGCAAAGCAATTAACATACATTGTTTTTTAAAAAAGAACAAACACACTGCAGTCAGACAGGTGAGATGCAAGGTTAGTTGTTAGCCTGGCTTATTTCTGAAGTCGGAGCCTGGAGCTCTAGGTGGGGCCAGGCAGGGGCGGCGCCACCACCGGCTGCCAAGCCACACCACGCGTTGTGGGCAGTATCCTTTTTTGCAGGATTAACAGGTCCAAGAACACATGATGGATCCTCCCAATTTGGACAATGGAGGGAACATGCTCTAAGGAGTCCTGCTCTAAGGCCACTCACACATATGGGTGGAGCCCCAGCCTGCCCCAAAGAAGCAGACAAGGGCCTGGATAGCCTGTGTCTCTAAGGTTGGCCCTGGGCCTGGGGCAGCAAGCAGGGCTGTGGAGGAGTGGGCGATGACCTCGAATGTGGCTGGGTCCAGTCACTGGCTCCAAGCTGGATGGGCAGCACCCTGGTCTGGGCTGTGGTGGCCCTGGCACACCTGGCTCTGCCAGGAGACCTTGTGCCACTCACAGGCCCAGGTGTGCTGGCCCAGCCTGAACAGCCCTCCACTGGCCCGTCCTGGCCCGGGCCCCAGGAGTCAGTCCCGCTTCCCCCTGGAGTGTCCAGCGTTTCCCGCTCTGGCCCCATGACACACAGACCTCTGGTTTCCACGGCAGAGACAGTTAGCCAGGTGGTGGCCTTGTGAGAGGTGAGCTGCTCTCTGTCTGGCAGGCAGGCTGGAGCAGGCGACCCCTCTGTGCACAGACTTGGGCCACTTGATCACGAGGCAGGAGGGACCCTCCCAGGCTTTGGCCGCAGATGCCCTACTTCCCAGGGCTGACTGCCTGTGTGATCCCAGTGCTCCCACCCCATACTCCTCTCGTTCTGTTCCTGTTGTGTCTGTTTCTTCAGGGGCTGCAGACCTTTCTAGGGGACACGGTGGGCACAGACCCCACTGGCTGAGGATGGCCACATTCACAGCAGGGGGGCCCTGCCCCCAGGCAGAGGCCACAGGACTCGTGCTCATCCTGCAAAGTGAATACTGCCCAGAGCTCCAGGGACAGTGAAGGGGGAAGGGCCCTCCCCTCACTCCTGCAAACGCCCGAGCTCAGCAGAACCAGAGCTGTGTTTCTGGGGCTGGAAGTCTGTGGCTTAAGGAGACAGACAGGAGGGGGAGACTGGGCACCCACCGGGGTGGGGGGTGGCCCTGGACTGTCCGACTCACAGGGACTCAGCAGGCGACAGAGGGAAGTGCTGGGGAGACAGGGGGTCAGCACGGTTGATGACCGCTCACCATTCCTTGGGCTATGAGCCAGCTGTCTATGGGCTCCAGGGCGGAGTCCCCACCTTTACCTCTCTTCTGGGTCGAGGACAGAAACGTCCCAGAAAGGAAAGTCACAGCAAGACCCATGGTAAAGAAGGCAAGAGCCGGTGTCATGGAAACAGAGAAGCTAAGTCACTGAGGAGCTGGACCCAGCACCTCACCCCTCCCAAACACCCCTTGACTCCTGCATAAAAGAAGGAGTTAAGTACAGGGGATCCCAACAGGGCAGGGTATAGTCAAGCCCTGTCCCCACCCCGGGAAACCTCTTGAGGCCAGCAAGGATGCCCTCCTGCCTGGGACTCTTGGGGTCACCAAGGGGCGACGTCACAAAAGCAGCTGTGGCATAATCATTTCTATTTCTCCTCATTTCTGCTTTTTTTCCCTCTTTTTCCCCTTTCAGTTACCTGTGTGTTCCTTTTCCAACTCTTAATGTGAATGCTGAATTTGGGGATATTGCCTTTTTACATAGTAAAAGTATTTAAAGTTAATAGGACTCCTGATTTGGATGTACTGTGGAGGTGCGGTTACACAATTTTTCCCCTTTTGTTGTGTTCTTAATTTTACCCTTGGCCCAGTTTTCATTTCCAGGTCAGCACAGTTTAGGATATGAACAACAAAATCTGAAGTACAGGCCTGAAGACGCATGTAAGTGTGTGTGTGCACGGACACACCCACGGACACAGACATACAGACACACACAGAGACAGGGATACCCACAAACAGACACACAAACTCACAGACACACAGACATGGACATGCACAGACAGGCATATGCCCCCCACAGCCGCACGCGCACACACGCACACACACACACGCACACACACTGCCCACAGGAACCCTGCTCCCATGCCCTCCATGGAGCAGGACACACGGGGAGCAGCCTGTCTCCCGCAGGTGAAGATACTGACAAGAGGGAGGCGGCCAGGCCAGGCATCCGCCTGCCTAGGGTGAAGGATGAGACCCTGGCCACGTTCCTGAGCTTGAACCTCAGGCACTGGCATTGGGACACACCTGGGCCAGGGGGCAGGGCTGAAGGCAGAGAGGGAAGCTGACCAGGCCAGCCTGGCTGGGGGGCCAGGGGAGGGGCCTCACCGGCCCCCTGGTGCCCTGAGTTAGGGGGAGGCGTCCTCAGCAACAGGAGACACTGGGCATGACCACCAGCGCATGCAGCAGAACTAGCCTCAGGGTCTGAGGGGGCAGGGCATTGAGAGCCACAGCCGGGTTGGCTCTCTGGTGCCCCCTAGTGGCCGGTGAGGAGAGATGATGACTCTCGCCAAACTACCTAAACCAGAAGGGACCAGGGGAGCAGCTTTCCCGCAGACAGCAGGCCAAAACACTGCTGCCTGCTCGGGCCACCTGGACAGGGGCTGCGGGAGGCCAGGGGCTGACGCTGAGGAAGCGCTGCCCCTTGCTAGCCCAGGACAGGCATGGGCAGCTGTTCTGGGGCTACAGTTTGCCCCACATGCATTCGTTCACTCACAGCCACACGTTTCTCAGTTAGGCAGAAAGAGCCACCGCAGCATCTGGGGCCCAACAACCCGACTTCCACCCTCAGCGCTGCCCATCCCCCTGCAGCCCAGCTCCCCAGCCAGCCCAGAACTCCAAACCCCTTCTGATGGAACAGGTGGGTGGGCCTGCGGGACCTCCTATCCCTTCTGTGAGGGTCTCACCTATCGGGGTGCTGCCCAGCCCAGGGCACTACAATCTCTGGGGACCTTCCCTGATCACAGGAGCCGAGCGCCCAGAGCCACCTCAGGGGGCACAGTGGGGCTCCCAGTCAGACCTCTTGGGGTGCAGCCTTGCCCACTGCCTGCTCTCGGGCTACCCTCGCAGTCTCCCCCTCTCGGGGCCTGTCTCCTCCTGGAAAAGCTGACACTGGGGTCTCCCACACGGTGGGGGGACTCCGCGAGCTGATCTGGCTCACCCAGGTCTGCCCCTCTGGTCTGCTCCCACTGCCATCAGCTCTGCCTAACTCTCTAGCCACCTTCACCAACCACTCTACCCCCCGGCCTTCCCTCCAGGCAGAAAAGCAGGGTTCTACACCTACCACTTCAGAGCTCTGTTTCCGACTATCAGCTGCCTCAGCAGGTACTCCAACAGCCTGGGGGTCCTCGTAGGTGGGCCTGGGACAAAGGAGCACAAACAGGGAAGTCAAGGGGATGGACGGGGTAGACTGGTCATCCCCTCTGGCCACAGGACCTTCCTCAGAGTGCTCCGCAGCCTCGGCATTTAGGCCGAGGTCTGAAGGCAGCTGAAGCCAGGAGGTCCAGCTGCTCACTCCCTCTGCACCTCAGTGTCCCCCTTTCAAGTAACAATATGAGGCATCTCTAAGGCTCAAGGACAGGGCGCTGCAAGGGAGCAGCCATATGAAGCAGAGCAGTGGCCTTGGGGGCATCTAACAAGTGAGGCAGTCTCCTGGTCTAGGGTCAGGGTCTATCACTCATTGTGGGGCTCTCTTCTACTCCCCAACTTCTTGTGCTGAAGCAAGGCCTGGGGCCCTGCTCAATCTGCTAAGCCCTGAGCACAGACCCAGAGATCTGGATGCATCAAGATGCTGGGCCCTAGGAGGTGGGTCAAGGCTGAACAGAAGGCTCCCAGAAGCAGATGCAGAGGGCTGTGTGTTTTGGAATCAACTCTCACAATTCTACCTGGCTCACTGTGGTCAGAGTCGCTGTCAGGGAGGCTGCTGCCCACACCCCTGGGGCAAGGAACCAACTCTGCCTGCCCGCCACATCCTCTTGCCCCCTTTGCAACCCCCCCACCACACACACACAGGCAGTTCCTGCAACCACAGTGCCGAGCAGGGGGATCAG